>MJUU01069179.1:66364-90001 GCA_002080025.1 Modiolus philippinarum
AAATTCTTTATTCACTTAATCTAAGCTGTGACCTATCTTGTCCAACAAGGTGTATTGGACTGGTTCTCTTCTCTATTGGAGTGAGTATAGGTAAAAAGGACGGAATTCAGTAAGGGAACCAGTTTGTTTATCTGTGTACCCAAGGAATTGAATGATAAGTAAAGTAAGGATTTGCTGTGCTGCATGATAAGATGTTAATTAACCAAGTCTTTCACATTTTCATGTCATTTACTCTTCGTAGTCTTCCAATAAATAATTAGAAAATGTTAGCACTTCACAGTAATTTTTGGTGATTTTTTTTAAAAAGATGGATTTTTTCACATTCTATGCAGACATTGTGAGCTTTAAAGGGGGTATCCCCACTCTTTTATAAATAGCTCAAAAGGAAGGCGGTCATGCATATATAAGCTTATTTTTTTAGAAGTGCCAATAAAAGTTCCTGAACAGCAAGAATAGTTTTTGATCTGATCATTGTTAGAAAGTACTATAAATCTGAAATATATTAGCATTGTGGGCAATGGGAAATGAATTCCTTCCTTGTTCCCTATAGTAAATTTGAAAAAAATTTTAAAAAGTGGAAAACAGTGTCTCATTTCGATGCTCCGTTTAATCCAAAATCAACGTTGACAATGACTCAGCGCGTGCAGACCGCCATTCTTGATTTATGCACTCGCAATTCATTTTTATGTGAAAAGAAGGACAAGCTTAAGACTATTGTGTCTAAAGCAAACATATTTATCAAATTATAAATCACATGAGAGCAGGTCCAGTGAGACGTCACAACGTAAAGATCGAGTAACACAAGTTTTACACTTATGAGAACGGTACTTGAAAACGGAAAATATGCGTGAGGAATTCATGATGGTCATAGCAACAGTGTTTTAAGTCAGTCGATTCGAAAAAATGACGGTTTGGTTAAAAGAAGACGTGGACATATTCACTATTCACGTCTTCAAACGTAAATTCCCGATAATGACCTTGACCGGGACTGGAGATGGTTCAGAAATTGTAAGATATATTTTATGCATACTGTTAATTCTTACGTGCAACAAAAAAATCCAAACTGAAAGAACTTGGTGAGAAATATGTGTTTGCACCTGTCGACAAAGCTTCAAACAACGTTGCAATCATCTGAAAAGAATACTATATCGATGTCCAAAAAAACGAATTAGCAAAGTCTAGCACTTTTGAACGTACAAATTATGACAAGAAAACGCTCACCAAACAACATTACAAGGATACAGAAACACTCAAAGAAGTTCCACCTAAAGATAACACCCTACCTACTATGTACTGGATTCCTAAACTTCACAAAAATCCCTACAAACATCGTTTCATTTCGTCTTCAAGTAATTGTTCTACCACAAATTTGACTATCAATTTAACCAGTGCACTCACTTGTATAAAGAAGTTAGTCTAATATTGTGATAAACCTATCGAAACTCTGGTGTAAATTACTTTTGGAGTGTAAAAAATTCTATTGAAGTTTTAGATAAATTAAAATCTATAGATAGACCAGTTTCATCTATTGACAGTTATGATTTTTCTACTTTTTATACAACCCTTCCACATAATTTGATTAAATCCAAATTGGGTGAACTTATTAAATGGTCTTTTAAATTTTCGGGTCTTCAGTTTATTTGATGCAACAAAAAGCAAGGATTCTTCTCCCATATCTCTTACAACAATTATTGCTCCTGGACATGTGATGATATGATTAAGGCACTGAATCTCTTGCTAGACAACATTTATGTTCATTTCGGCACCATAGTTTATCATCAGGTCATTGGAATCCCCATGGGTAATAATTGTGCACCTCTCATTGCAGATCTTTTTCTGTTCTGTTACGAACGGGATTTCATGAAAAAACTACAAAATGGAACTTTCCAAATAGTGATAAACTTATTTCTATTTTCAATGATAATAGCAGGTATATTGACGATATCCTTACTATTGACAATCCCCAGTTTTTAGCTTATGTTGACACCATTATCCACAACAACTGAAACTTTATAAGGCAAAAAATGATTCTAAGTACTGCCCTTTTCTAGATCTAAGTATCATCATTGACTCTGGTAAAATAAAAACTAAAGTTTATGATAAAAGGGAGGATTTTGATTTTACTATAACTAATTTCCCCTTTCTAGACGGCGACGTTCCCCTAGCTCCATCCTACGGGGTGTATATATCTCAACTTGTACGATTCGCTCGCATTTGTTCTACCCTTGATGATTTTAATGAGCGTAACCTTACTCTCACATCCAAACTTTTACAACAAGGTTACAGATTTCATAAATTATTAAATACTTTTAAGAAGTTTTAAAGAAGATATGAATATTTGATATCCATAGCTATGACGTGACTCGCAAACAGCTTTTTACAAAGGGCATTTCTCATCCTCGATTTTATGGAAATGTTGTTAAAAATGTCAAAAACTGATAAATAATCCAGAAAAACTGGGACGTAACTTACATTCTTTACGTAATAGTGGATATCGACGAGATATTCTGAACAAATCCGTTAAATTGGCTTTGGATTCCGTTGACCTGAAGACTTTACATATATACTGGCCTCTCACTGATATTGCCGATGTCTACTGAAATACATGAAGACTCTTTACCAGACCCTTCGGGGAGTTTTGATTTTGATTTTTCTTCCGTAGTGCGACAGTGTTTTACCAGCAGACTAGATTCCTTGAGCTAGCCGGCAGTTTAGCGGCGAACACTCTTTGACACTCCTTTCAAAATTAAGTTTTGCCATATTTTTTTTCTGTTCCAAGATAGTGATCATTGAGTTGGTAGTCTACCTGTATTGGGTTTTATTCGCATGTTTATGATACTATAGAGAAACGGGATAGAGAAAGGGGTGGTTTGGGTACCCATAAACCGGTTTAACCCTACCACTGGCTTTTGCTAGTGCCGGTACCAAGTCCGGCTATCCCGAGTTCCTATCGTTGTTTATGTTTGTCTCTTGTTTTCATTGTTGTTTTTCTGGTGCAGTTTGCTTGTAAATTGTGGCATGTGATTGTGGTTCCTGCCCATTGTGGGTGTTTGCTGTTATACTGTTTTTGTAATGTTGTCTACGATTATGCTTTTCTGCTGGAAAGTGAAATACTAGTACTTTTTTAAAAATAAAATCTGTGTATCGTTTCTTTTGTTGAGTAATATATTAGATTAAGTGGGATCCAAAGCCAATGTCAACATAAAAAACATGATATCATTTTGTTTCTTTAAACATTTAGTATTTTTTTTATTTTGAAATCAGCTTCCTTGTGCAAAAGTAGTAAGTACTTAAACATTTTTAAAGTAAAAATCAAATGAATAATGTAAGGAAAGTTTCAGAACTTACATAATTCGAAAGACACGCGTTTTTATTTATTTATTTTATTTTTTTGGAGTCCAAAACTTGTCACCGACGACCGATTAGCCTATCGATCACCTGATCTAAAAATAATGCCACACTCGAACATTACGATAACAGTTTATTTTGAGTGTCTTATGCATTACTCTACCAGAACCGAGACTTTCAGCTGACATTAATGCATCTTCATATATTCTTACCTTAAATAGAATTTTGCAAAAAAGGCATCATCGCGCAATTCGATCGCACATTTGGAAAAAAATGAATGCCAGGTACACGAGTTGGTTCTCCTCCCTTGTTTCGCACAATAAAGCTGTATTCATTACGACCGGACTTGACTTTACAATATTTAATTATCGTAAGGATAACTCATTATGATTTGATTATCTTTTAAAGTAAATAATAACTAAATACCGAAGTTACTGTGAATTTTGATTCTGCATATGCGCACTGTGAATTTTGATTCTGCATATGCGCATTTCGACAACTTATGTCTCTTCAGTGCAGATAAAATCTAAACGTTTGGAAGACAATAGAGTCAAAGATGTTTAAAAACTGATAGAGAACAAATTACCAAATATGATATAAATAGAAAGCCAAAATCAGCTAAGGACAGAGCTTTGCATAACAGCTCTGTCTTTGCATAAAAGCTCTGTTTTTAAAGTAAAGCATTATAGAAGGAATCTAATCAAATTTTGTTTTGAACAACATGTTTTCCGTAAAAAGCATTGAGGAATGTTTTAATCATATCTTTAGCAGCAGAACTTTCGCCTGAGCACAGGGCTGATTTCCACGATTTCCTAGTTACTCATATAATATTAACTACGGGTAATTGTTTTACCATTTCTTAAAGGGCAGCAGACAAAACTTTGACTAATTAAAAGTATTTTTAATGTTAAGGAAAAACATATTTTTTCTGATGTTTTACTCAACTTAAACACCTTATATGTTGTTGTTTAGTCTTTGTGGCGTCTGTGTACTGTTATGTGTGTTATATTCCCATTTAAACGGGTATCATGGTGTCCGTTTGTTCATTTGTTTTTGTACTTTTTGTATTGCATATCTTATGATACAGTTTATGTAACATTGATAGACTATGAATTTGATCCTCCTAGTCATCCTGAAACCCGTGTTATCAACTTGTCTGTCCTGATTTTCTGCATTCATTTAAGTTGAATCACTAGCTGACATTACGTTCTCTGTATCAAGAATGGGATTGACGCAAAATGTTTTAAAAGTCAAAACACAATTGACAGTAGTAGACCTGCTTAAAATTTGTCGACAGAGGGCGTAGAAAAATAATGAACTGCAATTTTAAGGAGAAAATCACATTTCTGTTTGAGATGAAAATGACAAGTCACAATAAAATAGCTTTTAATAAGTGCATTCACTCGTCCTTGTCTGTCAATATTCAAGTTTTCTGTTACCGTCAAGGACAACAGAAAGCTGGAGGATATCAACTTTTCCTACAATTGTTATTCAAATATGTAAAAATTAGATTAATGTGTTTTGCGAGATTGTGTGACATTAATACTACTGGTTCTTACCCCAAAAATGTCATGGTAGAATTTGAACGAAAAAGTAGGAACAATGTGTTCCTTATCAGTGTAAAGATTCCGCTGCCTTATGTGTACATGTATTTGCGTCAAGAACTATATTTTTTGTCCGTTATCTGTTCCTATAGTTTTAAAAGCTCTAAAGCATCCGTATCAAAAATTATTTATAAAATATGTTAAAGATAATTTGGTACAAATGGCAATAATTTTGATTTAAATTTTAAATATATCGGGGAAATTTGGCGCAAATGGTATTAATTTTGATTCAATTCTAAAATATATTGAGGGCCATTGTATTTTCAAACATGCTTTGATTTCTGCAATCTAAAACATATTCTGCAACATGTTACATTTTGATTTCAGTAGTTTATAAGAAGAACCCTACCAAAATATTTTAGAAAGAGGGACTCATAATGGTTTGATTGTAGCAAAATGCATTGCCTAGATAAGGAAAACTCCTTTTAAAAATATTAAATTATGATTAATGAATAGAAGGTTAGGTTGCCAAAGAAACTAAATAAACAAACAGATTTAAAATATACATTTTTGCATTTTAACTAAACACATTCTAAATTTCTAAAATCAGTATTGCATGAACACGGGTTATGTATTCCGGTATATACATGAAATCATTATGCTAAACTCCCCACAAGAAGGGATCTTGATGGAAGCTGTATACTGAGGGTACATAACTTAATTTGTCAGTTGGTAATGGGTCTGGAGCTGGCATGTCAGTTAACTGCTAGTAGTCTCTTGTGATTTCATGCTTATGTCCGTATATTTAGTTCTTTCAGTTTCATTTTTCACAGTTGACTCAGTCCTGTTGCCAACTGAATTTTACTGTTGTTACGATCGTTTTTTTATTTATCACATTGGCTATAGGGGGAAGGTTTGGGCCCAATAAAACTAGTTTAACCCCGCCGCAGCAGGTTTGCGCCTGTCCTAAGTCAGGAAATTTATTAAGCCTTTGTGTGTCTTGTCTGTTTTCTAGTTAGTTCACTTTATGTCTATCGGAGTCTAGGAAGATGCTTATTTCGCTGAACTTGATTACTCTTTTATTTAGGGGCCAACTCCGACCTACCGTTGGGTGTGGGGTTTCCTCACCGTTCATTGAAGATCTTATGGTGGCTTTGAGTTGTTATTGCTCCCCTTAGGGTCGTTGTCTCTTTGACACATTCCCCGTTTCCCTTCTTTTTCTTATGTATGTATATGAAGAACAACAATAAAAGCGTTGTTCCTTTGCTTGTTTTACCATGTATTTGTAGAGACTTTGTCTCATGTGCATTTACTCCATATCCTTTCATTCACCATGTATGTATATATTCTGCTACGTTAATGTTTTGAATCTGCAAAATGTTTATACAAGTGCAGCCCCTGCTATAACTTTTGAAAGGCAAAACAAAATGGGTTTAATGGATAGTTAAGCATTTGATTACCATGGTGCCATAAAACGAAACAAAAAAACTTCATAGTTTCAGAAAAGAACATATTCTGCCACATGTAATTATACGATTTTAATTTCTGAATTGCAACAACCGTCCAGTCTTAGTGTGATCGTTTTTCTTGAAAATCTTGAAGTATTCAGTACCGAACCATCGGTATTATAAAAGAGAATAATTCAAATTAAGACAACGGAAACATCGAAAAAAAATAAAAAACAGATACAAAGTTATCACATTAGTACAGCACAGAAAAGAAAAAAAAAGGTGACACACACGCAGATGAACAACCGGGCCCAGGTTAAAACTATGGGTGTGATCAAGTGCACCGGTTTAGTAAGCATCTCATCTCCTGCTTCTGATAAGGGAGCAACCAATTGATTTTTAGGGGGGGGGGGGGGCTATGGTCAAATTTTAAAAAAAAAAGGCAGGACGGTTACCTATAGCAAAAAAAATCGTGGATGACAATGCGGGTTAATCCAGGACAGGCTTGGAACAAAAATAAAAAGCCAGGATAGAAGTTATACACAAAAAAATCCAGGATGAAAAATTTGACCATAGCCCCCCATAGAAATCAAATGGTTGCTCCCTAAGTTGTTTTTGTCAAGGTAATAAAGAAGGAAATATTAATATACAATCGTCAATATTCTTATAATGTTGTTTAATACTTTCTTATATTTTTTTCTTCTTTCGTCCTTCTTTCAATATTCTTCTTTCGATGCTGGAATCTTACAGTCGGGTGTATAATCGTTAACTATGGCAAATGTCATTCGTGAATTTAAAAAAAATCAGGGCCATTTTTTTATACAATTTAATAATTTATGTTATTGCTCAGATGTAAATATTCTACTAGTGTTCCAGCGTGATAAGTCTGATGCACCAGTACATAATAATTTGTCCATCATGGTAAACTACAAAATAGCAAAACGCTATCTTCAATCAATTTATATTCAATCAGTAAATTAAATGTTGCCTAGACTCTCATTACCAGTGCACAATAATAAAATATTGATTGTCTTTAATTTTATTGCCATTTAATAAGTCGATCAATTAAGATCCATACATTTTAAAGTGGTCCACCTAAGTATTCAGGATGCGACCATAAGGCTCCCGTATTCGACTAAATTTCATGACAGGACAAGTTTTTTTTTCAGTGTCTTGAAATGGGTGGAAAGGAAAATTCAGTATAATTTTAATTTTTTTTAAATTTTACTTTTGTAGACTCTTAGATTTATAAAATGGCGTAGGCATTGCCTGTCTTTTGTTATTCGACTATCAGTACTTAGACGTAGTTGTTCACTATCTTTGTAAAGCCAATGCTAACATATAAAAACAGTATTCTTTTTTAAATGTTGCATACTTCAGTACGAAATTCATCCAAGGCATTTAATTATATAGCACTGGTCAGGGGAGTCTAAGTATAAAAATACATGTCGAGTAATCTGAAGGGCCAATGCCTAATAAATCAATTAGAGTGCTTTGAAAAAACGGAGTCCAAGTATCCCAACATATGACAACTTAAACAATGAAAATGTACAATAATTCAACAAGATTTAAACTCCATAGAGTTAAAAAAAAAAGGGGGGCTGGTTTATTACTCTCTTAATTTGACCAACGAAATGAAATATGGACGAATGGGTCAGTGAATACTCCACAACTAGTAAAAAACTGCAACTAGTAGTGAAGTCCCTAATACAAGTATGCACCGAGTAGTAATCCTAAAACACGTCTTATTTTGTATTTTGGTTTTTAAAGTTTCCTCGTCGTGTAAAGCAATTTGTGAAAAGTGTCAAAGTTCATCACTTTCTTATCTATTTAAATCGACTTGCTGTTTTGTCAATAATTATTTTACAAGAGGATATGGAGTAAATGAACATGAGACAATAACACATATGGCGACAGATCCCACAAACAAATCTCATTTTACCATCACTGAAACAATTAAGGTATATTAAATCAGTATAATATGTCTGGTGTCTGCAGATACATATCCTCCATGTATAACAAAATGTGTCAGTTCCTTGAAGAAAAAAATGAACACAATTTCACTTGAATGTCTGCGCCTGTCTGTGCTTATCTGAGAGATTACATTTCAGAAGTGAGAACAATACATCAAAATGCATCACCTTTCTTCTTCACTTCAATGAAACCCTTACATGTTTCTATTAACACTTGAAATAATCATACATTTATGTTCCGAAAGACAAGGAATGGAAAAAAAAAGGGAAACGGGGAATGTGTCAAAGAGACAACGACCCAAAGGGGAGTAATAACAACTCAAAGCCACAATAAGATCTTCAATGAACGGTGAGAAAACCCCACACCTATATATAACCGGTAGATCCGTACCTCATCCAAGGTGGCCACCAGCGTTGAACATAGTTTTAACATTGGACCCTAAAGAAAAGACATTTAAAGATCTTCTTACCATTCCAGATATAACCAGACTTAGTCACAATGGTCCTGAGATGGTCCCTTTCAAAAAAGGTATTCGGCAGGTCCGTACATAATCCAAGATGACTGCAAGCGGGGAGCATAATTCTAACATAGACCCCTATGGAAAATACATTCAAAGATCTTCTCAGAAACTACTAGTCCAATTAAAACCGAATTTAGGCAAAATGATGCTTAGATGGTCCCATCAAAAAAGGTATCTGGCAGGTCTGTACCTCATACAAGATGGCCGCCAGCGGGGAACATAGTTTTAACATTGAACCTCATCGAAGAGACATTCAGTGATCCTCTTCCCAGAAACTACCAGTCCAATGATAACCTAACTTATTCACAATGGTCCTTAATGGTCCCATTCAAGAAAGGTATCCGCCCTGTCCGTACCTCATCCAAGATGGCCGCCACCATAGTTTTAACATTCGGCTCTATGGATTTTAAGGGGAACTCCTGTCCAAATATATTTGCATTATGGTCTCATATGGGTTGTAATGGATGGTGGAGATATCAGTAGCTATGGAAAGCAGGACAAAAAAACTGAAACTTTAGAGCAGAAAGTATTCTGCTAGATATTTTATTTTGTTTTTAGCAATATACAAAGTGAACCCCTGCCCCAATTTTTTTACAGGAGGCTCTGAATTTTTAAATTTCAGCAATATTTATTAACTTGATTATAAGGGGAACCCCTGCCCAAATTTTTTGAACATGGTGTTTTGTTATGGGGTGTAACGGATGGTGGAGCTTTCGGTTAGGATGGAAACTAAACAAGAAAACTGAAAGAAAAGTATTCCGCTTAATTTTATGTTTTGTTTATAGAAATATGTTAGCACTAGTTAATAAGGAGAACCGCTGACCAAATATGTTTTTGAAATTGGCTGGTAATGTTTTGATTTCGAGGATAATTATTACCTAGATTAAGAGGGTTTAACATTGGATCCTATTTGAAATGCCTTTTATCAATGTCAGCCATGGCACAGGTGAGCGATACAGGCTCATGAGAGTCTCTTGTTTTAAATAACGATATTTTATACGACTACAAAAACATGTAATCATGAAAATAACACAACTCTAAGAGCAAATAATATTCAGATCCCTTACACGGAAATAGCGCCATAAAGCAAATATATTGCATAGATGCCAACCATTACGGTTTCTCCGTAATTTTCACGGATTTGAGGTCGAAATTACGGTATTACGCTCATCAGTCATATCGTTACGGATTTCCGGTCGCCGCTGTTAAAATTTGAAAAACACGGATTTTTTTCTTTGCCGTTCCGGACCGGTTTTTAATTAGCAGTATTCGCTTCGAGTTTCTCGGACCTTTTCAGTGCGTTTTAGGCAGACTCACTTATAGCCGAATAGTTAAAAATATATGCAGAAATACGATGTCTTCTGCCAAAAATTTGGAGACTGATGGGCCCTCTCCCTGAAAAAAGAAAAAGAAGGGGCAGCGGTTCCGTCCTGAGTATTCTAAAGAATGGCCTTGTTTGATTGAATCATCAAGAGAGTATTATGCGTATTGCAATTACTGTAAATTGGATTTTAGTGTTGAGCACGGCGGTAGGGATGATTGCCGCCGCCATGTCGTAAAAACTGTTAAACACAAGGAAGCTGTCAAGCTTTTAGGAGAGAACCAAAAGCTGTCTTCATTTTTCATAAGCAAAGAGTCTTCACTTGAACTACAAGTAACAAATGCAGAAACTTTGTTTACAAATTTTCTAATTGAACATAACATCCCAATTTCAGTTAGTGACCATTCAGGACCTTTATTCAGGAAAATGTTTCCTGATACTGAAATAGCAAAAAAGTATGCTTGTGCTCGAACAAAAACTTTATCTATTATTGATAACTTATCTGGAGACAAAACTAATTCAATTTCTGAATCCCTCCGAAACACACATTTCTCATGTGCCACTGATGGCAGTAATGATGCCAACACCCAACTTTACCCAATTGTTGTTCGTTATTTTAACAAAGATATAAATAAGATAATGACTGCCTTGTTGTGTATGCCTAGCTGCCGTGAAAGCTGTACTGGGGAAAATATTTTTAATTTGATTAATTCAGAGTTTCTTAGATTAAAGATTCCTTGGAAAAAATGTGTTGCATTGGGATGTGACAACGCTTCTGTCATGACCGGTAAAATTAAAGGTGTTGCGAAATTTGTTACAGACCAAAATGAATCAATTTATATAAGTGGATGCCCTTGTCATCTCATGCATATTGCTGCACAGAAAGCTGCACAGAAAATGCCCATACAATTTGAAGATTTGCTAATTGACATATATTATTACCTGGATAAAAGTTCTAAACGTAATTTAGAATTAAAGAACTGCCAACTAATTTGTGAAATCAAAGAACACAAAATAATAAAACATGTAGCCACAAGGTGGTCATCTCTAGGAAAGTGTTTAGATATGCTCTTAGAGCAATAGGATGCATTAAAAATGTTTTTTGAGCAGGAATTTGAGATCGAAAAGAAAAAAAAGAAACGTGACGAACAAAAATCAAGTATCAGTTCATCAAATAAAGGTAAAGAAAAAACTAAAGGTGACAATACCAAAGAAACTCCGAATGAAAAGAAATTACAAACTAATGTTAAGCCTCAAGGTACAAGTAAATCAGTATCTTCATCATCTGGTTCAAAACTAAATCTACTACCTTTTCAAAATCGAGCAGCTCCTCCACCTTTATGGCAAAGCAAGCTGCAAGTGGTTATACAGGTTTATCCAAACTCAAACCAAAGGAGGTTAAGTTACTATCAAGAGTGGAACGCATACATACATTGTTCTCAACCAAACTATACCATTTTTGATAAGTTTACTAACAGACTTGTATACTAGATTTGTAAAGCCTTCTGCAATCACTGCAACAAGTAATCTTTTAAAGGTAAATTACAATGAAAGAAAAAATCAGAAAAACAGAGAGGACTTAATTATTGGGCCAGAAACGAGAATTTGTATGAGACTTCTGAAGCTTTCTAGCGATGATGAAACGACCTTTTATCAATCAGTTAGGGATTTCTATACAGCTGCTTGTGACTATATTATCAAAAAACTTCCTGTAAATGACCCTTTGCTACAGCATGCAGAAGTTGTTGACATCAAATAAAGAGCAAAACAGAAGTTTTTCTCGGTTGAATTTTTCATTGAAAAGTTTTCTATGGGTCTTATATCTGAAACTACAAGTATTGACAAAAACAATAATAATGTTAAAGATCTACTTGAAGTACAATTTTCTCATTATCAAATCGAGAACATTTCAGTTTACATAATTGAAGAGGAGAGAATAGACAGTTCATGGTGTATGATTGCAGAGATAAAAGGACCGGATGGAAAACCAAAATATGCAGAACTTTCGAAACTGATGCTTGGAATTCTTGTAATACCGCATAGTTATGCGGACAGTGAGTGAATCTTCAGTCAAGTTCGAAAAAACAAAACTGAATCTCGTCCTAATCTTTCAACGTCAACTTTGTCTTCTTTAATGGTTTTAAAAACTTATACGTCTTCAACAGATACAAAGTGCTATGAACATACAAACACCTCAAAACAGCTAAAAAGTGCTAGGTCCGCAACTTATCAGGCATTGCAGAAATAAACAGTAATCTATTTTAGCTACATGTACATGTAGGACTTACGGATAATTTAGACACTATTCTTGGACTGCATTAATACTTTTATTGGCCTAATTTTGAAATCATGAAAATATGTTTTGGTCAAATTAAAACATAAATTTTGATTTTCTATTTATCCAGCTAAGTCTCCACAAAGAAAAACACGGGGAGACCTTCACATTCCTCACAGGGTTTTTGCTACAAATAAGTGAAAATTGAGCTTCAACAGATTGCCATTTCAACAATTGATGTCTTTTTAGTGCAGATAAAATCAAAACATTTGGAACATCTTTAATCAGTGTATGAAATGATGGATTAAAATATGTTCATAGTATGTCAAAGATCCCTTTTTAATCTGTATGGCTTGAGTTTTTACTCATTTATCCATATTAATACAATAAGATTGTAATGAATTGGGCAAATATAACATCTTTCAATTTTTGCAGGGTCATCACACCGTTTGAGGATTATATTGATATCAGTTACTAGTATGTCTGTCTGTCTTGCCTTACGTTATCTACATGTACTACTCTTACATGTATACTTTCTACTTGCCAAATTGAAAAAGGTTAATCTTGAAATTTTGTATAATGTTAGATCAAACTACAAGTTGGAACCAGTGGAGGGGTTTTATGTATTAAATTGATATGCAACTCTGTTTGTCTGAACTTATAACAAACTCCTATAAGACTGGAATATGTTGCATATTAATGTTAGATTAAAGTTTAAGAGCTGCAAAGGGGTTAGTATGCCAGTCAGTCTGTCTTTACTTTAACAAGATTGTACACCACAAACAATAGAGCATGACACAATATTCTAGTGGTAACAATAAAACAAAAGTTGTAAAAAACATTATTTATTGTAAACAGATCACAGGATTTAAGAAATATGCAGTTTGCATACTATTTTACAACCACCCATTGATACAGATGTAGTAAATAAGTCCAAACTTACTGAAAATTCAGTATATGGTTACTGATTGAGCCCAAAAGGGGTTGGCCTCTATGATATTGTATTATTTGTACCTTTTCTTTCTTTTCAAAACTTTATTTAAAACGAACCATAGAACCGTAGAAGATATGAATTTTTGATTTCGGTGCAACTTTAAAATCATTATGTTTGATTATCTTTTAAAGAAAGGCATCATAGAAGGAATCTTATCAAACTATTAGGAACAATATGAGCCTTAAACTGTTCTGCCTTCAATCTTTGGGGATTTTTTTCATCACATCCAGAGCAGCAGGATATTCGCCTGAGCATGGGGTTGATTTCCAGGATCTCTTGGCCTAAAAATCTAAATTATCACTTACAGGTAATTATTATAACATGTCTACAAGGTTTGAGTATTTTTAAAGAGTGAGTAAAGTGAGTAAATTGTCAAGCAAAACAAATTTATTTCGATTTTTTACTCATCTAAAGCAGCAAATATCTATGTTTACAGACTATGTGACTTCTGTACTTTCTTTTTGTTTTTATACTGATCATGGTGTCCTTATGATCGTTCATTTTTGTTCTTTTTGTATTTTATTTCATTTGTTGCATTTTTTTCAGACATTGACATGCTATGGTTTTTAATCATTCTGTTCCGAATGCTAAACCTCATCAATTTATATGTTCTTATTTTCCTTATTCATTAAAAATGAATCACTTGCTGTCTTAAGGTCAATATATCAAGAATGAAATTGACGCAAGATGTTTTGAGAGTCATACAAAATTGACAGTAGTAAAAGCAACCCGTTTTAACATTGTCGACAGAGGCGTAGAAAAAAAAAGTGAACTGTAATTTTAAGGAGAAAATCATATTTCTGTTTGAGATGAAAATGACAACTCACAATAAAACAGCTATTAATAAATACCTTCAGCTAACCTTGCTTGTCAATATTCAAGGTTTCTGTTACAGCCAAGGACAAGTGTTTTTGCAATCATTATTCAAATATGCAAAGATTAGATTAATGTTTCTCTGGAGATTCTCTGACAAATAATCCCAGGATTAATAGTATAATAACAGAAATGATAAGCAAGAAAAGTAAAAGTTTTTGTCATTGATGTGCAAGTGATAGATAAATGCGTAACAAAGCAAAGGGAAAGACCTAAAAGTTATAAGAGTAACAATGGTAAAGGTTCCGCCTTAGATGTATTTGACGTTTTATGTCCCGATGCCTGGTCTTAGTTTTGTAAGCTCTCATGATTCCTTGTCGTCAACTATTTATATAATATGTAAAAGATATTTTTGTGCATATTGCAATAATTTTAATTTACATGAGATTTTAGATATATTGATTGACATGCCACAGAGGAAGAACTCATGTAATCTGGGAGGGTAAGCATTTCCCTTCAAATGATGCTCACTGGTCAATTTTGAAATAATTAGGAATTTAGATAAAGGTAGTTTTTGCTGAAAAATTGAAAAAAGGGAAAATGCAGCCTTTGAGAATTTTGTCGACTCGCCAAGTGTTTATCTAATGGTTTGTAAGTGCAATGTTTTGGACTCAACCCTAATATGACTTTCGAAATATGAGAGAATAATGATATCTTCAGCTTTGTAATGTGATATAGTTAAATATGACAAACGCATCCAATCATATGGGTTTTTAATAATATGACAAAAAGGATAATGTTCCAACAAAGAGAGCTTCAACAAAATAAAACAAACACAACTCTGACTGGTGGTGTTGAAATGGCCTGCTGTTGAGCAATAAATGGAACCTCGTACAAAACAGCTCAATGTCCTAGAGATGCCATCGGTAAATTAAAGTTTGACAGAATCATTTACACGATATAAAGTAATTAGCAATTTAACTATTGCAGTCTGGCATACTGCAATAACTTTCTACCCTTTATACTACCCTTCCACAGAAAAAAACATAAACAGTAATTTCCGATCAAATAAATCAATGTTTCTGTACCAAAAACGGAGAACGCAGGTATTTTTATTTGGTAATAGGAAAAGATAAAACATATTTTCTTCAGAGCCATACTTAGTCAAACAGGAAATACAGTGAAAATGACGTGATAAAGATGCTTGAAATTTTAATCGACAACATTTTTGTCGAGTGTGGAGGCCGCGTTTTTCATCAAACAATAGGGGTTCCTATGGGAACAAATTGTGCACCACTTTTAGCTGACCTTTTCCTTTATTCCTATGAAGCAAAGTTTTTACAAGGGCTAACAAAACAGAAATAAAAACAACTGGCTCAGACTTTTAATTTCAGCTTCAGATATATAGACGAAAGAATATTTACATCGGATCTACCCCAGTGAAGTTGAAAGTAAAGAGACAACCGATGCACCCAATACTGCTTCATACCTCGACGTTTTGTTAAACATTGACGAACATGGACGTTTGAAATCTAGGTTATATGACAAACGTGATAATTTTGACATTCAAGTTGTGAACTTTTCCTTTCTCAGCAGCAATATACCTAAGTCCCCAAAGTATGAAGTGTATATTTCAAAATTAAGTCGTTACTGTAGAACTTGTAGTTCATACAGTGACTTTGTGGAAAGAGCAAAAGTAATATTACAAAAACTGCTGAGTCAGGGATATGTTCAGCCGTGGTTACTTTCATCCCTTCAGATATTCAATGGCCTTCACCACGACATCATAGATTCATATGAAATGTCGGTATCACAAATGAAAACTGACATTTTCAGCTAGATTCACGTCTTCCTGGATTTGACATTACCGATTCTGACTTTACCCTTGATTGACAGTGTGACGGGTGCTGTATACAGAGCAGGTATGCTCACCCTTCCGGGGCTCCTGATGTCACTCTTTTTGAGTGTTCACACAGTAAGTGCTTTAGTTTTTATTGTTGAATTTGTAGTGTTTCTGATTTGTTTCTGTTTTTGTTCGGTTGTGTAGCGTCTCTGATCTTCCGTCTTCTGGTGTTCTTTGTTTTGCCTTGTCTCCGGACTTTGATTTATATAATCTTGTTCTTTGTTCATTCGGTATTCTACTGCCGTTGTTTTTTGTTGGAAATAATTTTGCGATCTTTACCGTCATCACCATAATACTCGCTGTGACAAATCGTCGATATATGCAAAACAAGAAAATTGCAGCAGAGCTGCGAGAGGGGTTAATTTGATCATTTGAGACATGTGAAACTTTAAATTCTTCAATAAATATATAAAGCAGTGGAAATATTTATATTTGGCCCTCCCCCATATTTATGTTATCACATCAATGGTCATCATTGTATCAAATATTATTTTACTGATAATATAGCGAATCGTGAGACTTGACAGCTGTGCTAAAGTTTCCTAAATACACTCTTAAATTCATAGTAAAATATTCTAATTCACACCTAGTCTGATTATTTTATAATTCACGATCCAAACATATACATTTCACCAGTTTATGCTATTTCTGAATGCATTGCAATCTCAACAACACTTCTGTAGTTGTCGGCCCTTGAAGTGCAGTTTTACATATTTCCGGTGTAGTGTAGCAGACGCTTAGAGTGTGTAGTTGTTTTCATTTGAAGATTGACGATTTTCTCATTAATTTGAGCATATTATGTTTTAAAGCGTAATGCCATTTCATTTTGAAAGTTTTCAGTCAAATATTCACGCCAGTAGGCTATCAACTATAGCCTTGCCACTTGGCTACTTCAAGGTAAGACATCTTTATTTACGCTGTCATGACATCTACGTCCGCCGTTTCATGCATGTCATGATACTTGAGGGGTGCGTTGCCACGGTGTTCCTCATTACGTGCCTTCGGCACGTCAACTCTATTGATTGTTTGCGATTAGGCACAATGTCCGTGCCTTCAGAACGACAGTTTTATCCTTATCCTAGTGGGCGTGCCTTCGACGCGTCTTTAAATTGACTGATATGGGCCTACTTGGGTGAAATATTGTTCTACGGACACCTGATGTTTGCCACCGAATGACGAACGCGTTGTCATGGGAACCACACTATCTTTGTTATTTATTCTTTATTTTTGTTGGTATTGCCGTGGTCGTGCCTGTGCCTATGGCACGACAGTTGTATCAATATGTTCATATTATCTGTGCCTTCGGCACGACATTTACTTCCATAATCATTAATTTACACATACGAAACTGTCCGTCTCGTGTGATTTCGTGTTGTCTCGTGTGATTTTGTGTAGTCTCGTGTGATCTCGTGTTGTGTCGTGTGATCTCGTGTTCGAAAATACAGTATACAGACCAGTTTTCTGTTTGTTGATGCGGTCATGCCTTCGGCACGAAACATAATGATAAATTGTTAAAACTATTTATTCATCATTTAGTGTCCGTTTAGGTGTGGTCGCGTCTTTGGCGCGACATTCGATTTCAGTTACGAAACCTCGTATACAGCTTTAGCTCCTACCACTTCCGCTTCAGGACGAAAAGTGTTTACAAGTACCAACCATGTTCGCTTCGCTCACCCCATGGTTGGTAAAAAATAATTCACAGTACAGTATCTTCGGTATTTTTGTATTTATGAGCACTGGGTCGATGCATCTACTGGTAACTCGTTAGTCGCCGACGGTATTCACCAACCAAATAGTCAGTCCATCGTTGCTGGAAACTTCTCGAAAAAATTTGTTTAAAAGTAAAGATTATCTCCCCTTTCAAAGCTATCCTCAGCTAATTTTGGCTTTCCTTTTAGATACTGTTGGTAATTTTTTCCATATTTTCCGATTTTATACTGCGCTATAGAGAGATAAATTGTCGAGAATGGTCATCTGCAGAAAAAGAAAGTCAAAATAACTTTGATATTTCATTATTTAATGTCATTGTGTTGTAATCAAGTAGGTTAAAAGAAAGTAAATAAAGACAAGTGTCGCCACCTGGATTCTACATCCAACATGAACCATAGAAGTGGATACAATATTTTTTTAATAGATATGATGTGAAAGGAATGACTTGGAGAAAAGGTGTACATTTGTAAAAGTATTTTTATTTATTTATTGCAATGTGTTTAAATATTATTGACATTTTTGTTTTCAAGGTGAACGACCCAAAATTTGACTCCAAAATAAAGAGTTAGAGTGACATATGGCTACGAAGACCTAAAATTTAAAGGAAGAAATGCTGCTGCAACCCATATATTTTTGTTCCGAATCTCGCCCAAAGAGATGAAACTTCATTATTAGGCACAGATTGAAAAAAAAATTAATATGTTGGTAGGAACAAGAAAAGTCACTACTGTTGGCAATGGCCATAATTACTTCCTTATAACCTGTAAACATTTTACTTCAGTTTCTATTTGAGATTTCCAATGGTGATAATTTCTGTCCAGAGACTAGAAAATAGTCACAAAAAGTAATGGAACGGGACACCAACCGTTTGATTGATAATCTTGGGTGTTTATCAATTTAACATCCTGATCTCGGATTTAATTAAATAATTGATGGAACCCTCCCGATACGTGTTGCCTGATTATATGTCTCTGTCAGACAGAATATACATAATGTATCACCAGTTGCCGTACCTGTCTCATCCTATAATCCGTTTTAAACGAAACATTATCGGATTTAGACAACCGAACCAGCATCCTGTCGTTTCCTTTGAATTAACTTAGACATCACAAAGTAACAATATTATTAGTAAGCATTTTATTTGATAGATGCTTTCTTTGTGTTTTAAATAGATGCTTTCTTTGTGTTTTAAATTATGTGGTTGTTGTTTTTACTCTCTACGATTGTTTTACAGTATGAGCTAAGAAGTCTGCTTTATGGGATCAAAATCCTTAGACACATGAAATCTCCAACATGTATTTGGCATGCTAAAATTCCATTTATGGAAATCAAAGAATTTACAATTTTCAAATAGACGTTAAACAATATTCAGTCAATCAATATTTATATAAATACACTGGTCACAGCACAGTTTATTTCGAAATATCTTTTTGTGCTTTCTTAAATGAATTTTTTATCATTATGATTGTTTCAGACTTGAAAAGCAATGCCAAAGCATTGAAATGAATTATGGAACAAATACTACACAGTTGGTTTTTCATAGCTGGTTTTTGTTCCATTCCAGCAGATTAAAAAGCACTTTTCTCATTTCAATCGCACGTTGTAAATTGCGATCAAATAAGTAATTATTTACATGTACATGTACCTATGGTTATTTACAGATAGTTTCTAAATCAAATTCTAATCGGTCATGTCAGCGTTTAATTCAAACACTTCTCCCACTGCATGTTTGCTTTGTAGTTGTTATATATCATTTCCAATACTTCCTTCGATAGATTTCCCCCATGTTTTTGGCACTTTTTGCCAATAAAAAAATGTTTTACTGTACTAAATTATAGGCAAGATTTGCTTGCACCTTTCGAAAAAGGAGCTTGTATTTTTGTTGTAATGTTTTTGAATATAATTTGGTATAGACTTACCGGTATCAGAGAATCGTCATGATTTTACTATGAAGTATGTTCACTACAAGACGAAGAACAAAAATCAGAGCGTTGTTCCATTTTTCTCTTTTTTACAATGTATTTGTACAGACTTTGTCTCATGTTCATTAACTTCATATCTTTTTATTGTTTAAGACAGGAGTTTTTCTCTCCTCTAGTATAGAGTCCGTAAAAAGAAATACCCGTTTGAGAGATATATGCCCTTTACATATTTCAGTAATGGCGTACTAGTTCTTGAGATAATTTCTCATATGGATACATTATCATAATTTCAAATTGTTCTTTTGTAATTTCTAAATACGGATAGCAGTAGTTGCATGAACACTTTACATTTGTCTAATGTTCACTTACTCCATATCCCTTCAAGGTTTATCAGTCCTCTCACTGTGAAGTATGTTGGCAAAAGTGTGTAAGCACAGACAAATAATTAAGTTTACAGAGTGTTCCTAGTGTGTAAGCACAGGCATATAAATATTTTTTCTGGGTGTTCCCAGAGTGTAAGCACATACACTTATATAAGTTTTCTTAGTGTTCCTTGTGTGTAAGCACAGTCATATAAATACGCTTTCTGAGTGTTCCTTGTGTGTAAGCACATAATTTTAATAAGTTTTCTACGTGTTCCTAGTTTGTAAGCACAGACATGCAAATGGGATTTCTAGTGATCCTAATGTGTTAGCATAGAAATATAAGTAAATTTTCCGAGTACGCCTAGTGTTTAAGCACAGACATATTAATAAGCTTTCTGAGTGTTCCCAGAGTGTAAGCACATACATATATATGTTTTCTTAGTGTTCCTTGTGTGTAAGCACAGACATATTAATACGCTTTCTGAGTGTTCCTTGTGTGTAAGCACATACATTTTAATAAGTTTTCTACGTGTTCCTAGTTTGTAAGCACAGACATGCAAATGGGATTTCTAGTGATCCTAATGTGTTAGCATAGAAATATAATTAAATTTTCTGAGTGCGCCTAGTGTTTAAGCACAGACATATCAATAAGCTTTCTGAGTGTTCCCAGAGTGTAAGCACATACATATATATAAGTTTTCTTAGTGTTCCTTGTGTGTAAGCACAGACATATAAATACGCTTTCTGAGTGTTCCTTGGGTGTACGCACATACATTTTAATAAGTTTTCTACGTGTTCCTAGTTTGTAAGCACAGACATGCAAATGGGATTTCTGAGTGTTCCTAATGCATAGACATATAAGTAATTTTCTTTCTCGCAGCTATTTTTTAAGCACAGACATACAAAAATGTTTTCTGAGTGCTGCTAGTCTGCTAGTCTGTAAGTACAGTACAGACATATAAATACGTTTTCTGTGTAGGTTTTCTGAGTGTTCCTTGTGTGTAAGCATAGACATATAAGTAAACTTTCTGAGTGCGCCTAGTGTTAAGCATGAACATATAAATAGTTTTCTTAGTATTCCTAGAGTGTAAACGTGGACATAATAATAAGTTTTCCAAATGTTCCTAGTGTGTAAGCACAGACATATCAATAATCTTCTTAGTACACAACGTACACAACCTTGTTTAAAGGGCACATTTATGTTTAAAGCGCAAGACCAAGTGGAAATGGCAAAATTCTTATGCAAAATTGAAGTCAATATTTAACAAGGTATTTTAAATTAAAATCATCGTCAGTGTTTATCATTCATGCATAAAAATATAAAATCTCTCACATAATAATAAATATTTCATTTTGTACATAAACCTGTTATTCATGTAATTAATAAAATCTATATGAAATTGAAAAAAATATATATCAATTTAAGAACTGAATTTAAAACCAAGTCTAAATAAAAAAAAATATAAAAAAAAGTAAATACTCCTACAACAATAATATATAAAATTCATAATAAAATTTACCTAGTGTGGTTAAAATGTTCTTATTTAAAATTCCAAAAGCACTTTGAACATTAAAACTTTTTGCACAATTTGCTGTACTTTTTAGACAAATTTAATTTTAACAATCGCTTTTAGATCTATAGAGGCAATACATTCATTGTTAAAAGACAACATGAGCAATCATTTGTTGTGTTGATCTTAAGTCCATTCCTTTGTATTGTAAAATTAAGATGACTCTTTTTACAGCTTCTGTAGAAATTATTAATGTTTGCCATGTACATAACGGTTTGAAGAAGTATGGAAATACATTCCTCAGATTAAAGATTCACGTTTTTTTGTGAGCAGAGATAACAAAGACTTCGGAGGACATATTTCAATATCTGACTTGATTACTTGCTTTAAGTCATTCCGTCGGATAATGTTTCATCAATATCTAAATTGAAGTGGCCACATATATCAGTAATTTCAGAATCTCCATAGATGTGTGATGTCAGATGTTGTATCAGACATATCAAACACTGACAAGGCACCTACGATTCTAGGATTTTTAAGTCTAAGTCTGATATTTTCATCTAGATAATCAAAAATGAATCTCCGATATCTCACATTTTCTTTGGGTACCACTCTAAGATCTGTTGCTACGGAATCTACTCTCGACAAATATGGACTTGGCTTTAATTTACCTTCAGGTTATTCCACTTGGAAATAGTTGTCTTAACTTTTGGTTAAACTATTGTAAGATTAATTCCCTCATGCTTGCACAGCCTGGTTGTGGATGCAAGTATTGAACAAACATCATACAACGAATGTACAAAGTAAAGTTTCTCGTGTGATTTGACGGCTTTACGCTGTGCAATTGCGGCCACTTCCTGATCATGATTTTCACGTAACCATGTATCTTTACCATATGAAACTACACTTTCCAGCTCATTCAATATTGCGACGAAGAGTTTTCTGACGATCTTCAGTGATTGTGCATGGATCAACCATCTAGTGTGAACTGCTTTTTTGATGGTCAAGTTTGTGTCATTTTCTAACAATCCCATATCCCCCTAAATAGTCTGCTAGGCATTCAAAATTTCTGTTGGGACAGAACTATTATAGGTGTACACAAAAGTTTCATCAACATTATCCTCTTTTCTTACAGACTTGATGTAGCAAGTTGCAATCTGTGATTCATACAATGCATGATAAAAAACTGAGTTTTTTTCCAGTTTTTGCAACAACCCAATTTCCTGCACGCAACATAGCGGAAGGGCCATCTGAGGAAAATGAGGATATTTAATCTGAATATCTGACTTTTGGAAAAGTTTTTTTAAAGAGGAGTAAATGTTATCAGCGGTACAATTGAATAGCTGAATAAAAACAATAACCGTGAAACTCAGTTGCTATACCGAACAACAAGGGCAAAGTGGTCTCTTGTCTATATGTCTGTGTAATCATCTTACATTCAACAGCAAGATTCACTTTTTAACATTTTGTTGAACTTTCTTTTGTGTAGCCTTTACCTGACATTGTAAAAATATACTGATTTCACTTTTTAGATAAGGTATTTTTGACGCACCGAGAGAGACACACTGATTTATTAAAGGTTCAGATAATGGGAATTATGGCAAATTATGTTTAAATAAAAACAAAACTCACTCTGCATCAATAAGATCTCCATATTCCTTTTGACTCATTGTTTCACCATTTTTTCTTTCAAATTTCTCTTTGTATTAAAGGTTGAATAAGGGCAATTATGGCACATTATGTTTAATAAAAAACAAAACTCATTCTGCATCAACAAGAGCTCTATATTCATTTTGGCTTATTGTTTCAGCATTTTTTTTCAAACTACTCTTTGCCAATTATTTCAAATTGTGCATTGAAGAAGACACATGATTTTTATTGAATCTATCATTGAAGTACATCCAGTTTTATTCCATACAGTACTGCCTTTGGTCCCCTTGTGTTCCATTTTGACATAATTACAGTACATCGATTTATAACTGATGTCAT
>MJUU01069181.1:0-34345 GCA_002080025.1 Modiolus philippinarum
CATTTGTTCTAAGCGCTGATTGGCTGAATTGGTGGTTTGACACCTGAAGGATCAGGCAACGAAGAATTGAGCTCGTGAAGGATGCTCGTGAAGGACTAAACCTTTGAAGAGACTTGTTTGTAAATCGATTGATTTATTAGTTTGAGTTTAACTCCAGTGAATAATATTTCAGCTATATCAGAATAAATGCCATTTTATCAGTTGAAAAATATTAGTAAAAGAAGAAGAGTGGAAGGGATAACCGGGACAACGAGTTTTGATTGCCACTGGAAAAGGGATGAAATGGGTAGTGGCAGGAAATTTAGACGAAGTGAGGCTCCGCTCTCTTTAGAAAAAATATAAAGGTCTTTATACTGCATGGATCGTGGCTTATCTTCGTTCAGTTTGGCTAAAATAGTTCGCTGTCAGGCTTCCCGTATTATGACATGACTAATCCGCATACACAGGGCATTCCCCTATCCACCAACTGGGGACGCACCGGCAGCTTTGTAGCCGGAATCCCTGAAAACCGATTCAGGTGCCGGAAATTTGTTAATTTATACAAGACTATTAATATAGGAATAAAAATAATTTTGAAGGAGTTTATCGATGTGTAAACGCGGTCGACTCACTCACAAACTAAATAAAGTCCGAAGGACTTTATGTAGAGTTTGTGAGTGAAAGGCCGCGTTTACACATCAATAAACTCCTCCAAAATTATTTTTATTTCTTATAATTTCAATCCTTTGAACTCAAAACAATGTTTTCACTGAATTTGACGTCACCATACACTGCACTATTTAACGTCGGAGTGTATTAATGGGCAAGAAAAGTTTATCGAGAAACTAACTTTTTTGTTGTTCCTGACGTTGACCAATGAAATTGGACGATGTATTAGCAATTGGAATTATATTATAATTAAACCTCATCAAACGCAAATTAGGCATCCATATATAACTCATGAAATATGTACACTGTAAAAACGGCGTTTAGGGTTTAAACACTTAGAAAACATGTTTAGCCCTAAACACGTTTAGGATTATGTTTAATTCCTAAGCACTTTAGGGAAGAAACGTGTTTACTGCTAAACGCTTTTAGGTTTTAAACATGTTAAGACGTCCAAATCGCATTCTTAGCACATTTGTAAACGTCTAAACAATTAGTACGTGTTTAGATCTAAACATGTTTAGATAATAGTGAAGTGAAGAGTTGTTGTCCGCGTAGAGGGCGCTGCAATCTTTCGTTGTTTGATTTTGAAAGTGGCGATAAACGTGCAGGAGCTAGGTGTTTGGCATGAGAAGTTGTTGATACATAACAGATTCATTTTGTTTCAAAGGTATGTTTTTGAATATTAATTTTGATTTGATGCCTAAGTAATGATGCTACATTGGTATGTTTTTTCTTTGTGTTCTTTGTAATTCATACAATGATTTAATGTGCCATAATCCTTTTCATGTAACATTTTGTATGATTTTTGTATAACTTCAAAAAAAGATTTAAAGGAATGTGTTTCAACATATTTCTTGCTATACTATTTTTGAAGGGATTGGATTCATATATTATTGCTTAATGATTGTTCTTTTTATGTCGTTTCAGGAAAAAAAAAGCTACAGTTATTGATTTGACTGGCAACACTTTCTCCACTGAAGCAAAACTATAGAGGAGAATCTTGATATAATAAAATAAATAAATAAATAAAATGAAATAAATAAACACGACGAATCAAAAGTAAACAAAACGCCACACCCTCTGAACAACTCTAAACGTGTTTAGATTTGAAACGCGTTTAGATTTTTTGGCGTAAAAAAATCCGGGACAAAAACGTGTTTAGGATCTAAACGCATTTTTACAGTGAATGAGGTAAAATTTGAAGTGCATTGAAAGACTAATACCTTAAATATTAAAACACACAACATGAATAAAAGTCTAACTAAATCAGTTTTAAGAAGGATCACTTAACAGTTTTAGAGAGCATTATAAACTACGATAAAGCGGCATTTTATAGATGATTTTTCGAAACTGAAGAAATATCAAAATAATGATTTATCTTGATCAAAAAGTTTTAAAATGTAATAATATTGCATACGTTATCCAAAGTATCTGTTAGAATTTGTAAATCTCTCATTTTATTACTTAAGCTGTTATAAAATATGATTTAAAACAAGAATGTGTCTCATAAAACACAGATGCCCAATTCGTCATCCTGCAAAATGGAATTGAACACAATTTTTGCTGTATTTTTTTGTCATTGTTATGTTGAATGAGTGTACAAATTTTCATGAAGATCCGACTAACCGTCTTCGAGAAATCAGCTTAAATGCAAATGCGAACCTGCAGTTTGACGGACAGACGTATGAACGAATCAGAGGACTCGTAAATTGTTAAGAAATATTTCAATTTATGTCGTATTACAGATCAATGTTTTAATTTTACTTAGAATGATAATATAAAACATGCAGAAGTAAAGTTATTTAAAAAAACATTAAATGCCTGTTTTTCCTATATTTTGCTTACATAAATGTTCCTCATACCGTCGGGAAACCGTTTCAAATGATAGATAGGATAAAAATAGGTTTTTGGTACAGGCATTTCAAAACAAATGGTGGGTTAAACCGGTTTTATAGCTAGCCAAACCTCCCCTTCCATTGCGGTAGTGTCCGGCAGCAACAAAACAACAATTGTCGTTGAAAAGTCGTAGACAGTTAAAAGAAATGATTATCCTAGTATTAAGTAAAGAAAGAATCAGAGTTTGGACCGAAACTTCAAATTTTTAAACAAGCGACTGATATCCTTTAAATCTTTAATGATCGTAAGAGGTGGAAGTTTTTTGAAGCCTAGATTAATAAGGCGGTCATGGAGATAACTGTGTGTCTAATGAGACAACGGCAGTAGAATACCGAAGGAACAAAGGAGTGAAATTTTACAAAAATCGAAGTCCAAAGGCATGGCCAAAACGAGAACACAGAAAACAATGACGCCAGACACAAAACAACGACGCTAGACAGACACAAAGCACAGAAACAGAAATCACAACATTCAAAACAAAACACTCACAGTGTGAACTCCAGTGAATTGAGAGTGACATCAGGTGCTCCGGAAGGGTAAGCATGTCCTGCTCTGTTAACAGCACCCGTCACACTGTGAGTGGGTCAATCCAGAAAAATGTCAAAGTCGGTAGTCAAATCCGGGAAGACGTGAATCTAGCTGAAAATGTCCACTTTCATTTTGGTACTGACACGTCATATCTTTCGATGATGTTATGGTGACGGCCATAGAATTTCTTGAGGGATGAAATTAACATAGGTTGAACAAATCCCTGACTAAGCAGCTTTTGGGACAGTGTTTTTGCTCTGTTCAAAAAATCACTGTACAAACTACACGCTCGACAGTAGCGAATCAACTGTGAGAAAGTTTCTATAATTTGTGCTAGCTCTCACATAATTGTAGTGATTTTATGCTGTACATTTGATTACATGTTGTATAAATATAACATGTATATACATTGCAATTTTCCTTCTCGTCTGGTATCATTTACAGCGGAATTAATACATGAGATGATTTTATTTGCGCACAACATATTGGGCAACCCATACTATTATATCTTATTTTTTTTAAATCGTATGAGAACTTCAGGGTTATATACTTGCATATCAAATTGTCATTGGCTCGGTCAAGTCGATCCTTCACGAATTAAAATTTACGTTGCTTGATCCTTCACGTGCAAAAAAAAGAACTTTTTGGTCCAAACGATCTATGCCAAACTATATAATAGAGATATGATATCATCCTAAAGCTTCCTGTTACAATATGTGTTCATATTTGTGAGAATATCATAACAAATAATGAGAAAAACATAACCATTGTATCAAAGTATGGCCAAATGTGGGTATATGTCAATGAAAATTGTATAGGGTAAGGTGCTGTCTTTTTCGTTTTTCAGAATACTGCAAGACGTATTCGTAATTATTTTACACCAAAATAGCCATTGATGACTACTACCCGGTATTTTGACAGACAGTTTTAGTTTTTAGAATTTATTTTTGCTTTTAAATAATTGTCTATTAAAAGTTTAAAATGACTAAAAATCACCGATTTAGTCCTTCACGAACCGTTGCCTGATCCAACACGATTCCTATGTAATACTTGACCGCCATTACCTAGTCCTTCACGTGCATTTTTCTCCATAAAAGCTTTGATGTCCGTGAGTGTATTCAGAGATGATGCACGCGTCCCTATGTGGTAGATTTGGGAGTCGGGTCATTTCTAAAAGCCTGACCGCTAACCATATTGAACAAACTGTGTGGAGCAATGATGTGTAGAAGGCTAAATTTTCCACCCCTATCCCATTTCTCCAACTTTTACAGTGACAATCAAAATTCGAAGTGCCAGTTGTCCCTCCCACCTTTATGTCTTTCTTTTATTTTCTTCTTTTTTCATTATTTTCTTATTGATTACAAATTTCTTCCAGACAAAGATGAAATATTGATCGGTGAACGTTAAACTGTTACGAACCAATCAATCAATCAATCGGTCTAATAGGTGCAGTTAAAAACATATGATGCCACATATTAACTACAGGATCAGAGAATGAGCCTGTATCGTTCACTGACATAATGCTTCTAAGCGATGTCAAATAATTAAGGCATTTCTCACTTTCTAAGGTAGCTAAGTTGAAACAAAAAGCAACTTTTAACAGCAAAGAATACATATGGTTTCGTCAGATCTGAACGGAATGGTCAAATTTTGTAAAAATCGTTTCAATTCAGTTTTATCTAATTTATTTCACTAGTTTGAGTGCAGATGATAAAATGATGTTTTTCTCATTGGGTCTACGAATTTGTCTGTACTGAACGATCAGCAGGAAATAAGCATTCTTTGTGTATAAGACCTTTCACATCATTCCTGTCAAGTTTGATTCAACTTGCCTCAGTAGTTTCAGAACGGCCATGTTTATTCATGAATGATAACGTATTGTATGTTTTTTTTCCAGATCTGAAAGAAATGAGTAAACTTCGAGGACATTCCATTCATCATTTCAGTAGAGTTTGGCCAAATTTCCTCAGTAACTGAGAGCAGATGATGAAAATGATGTATTTTCATGGGTTCCAACCTTAAACTATGTTCCATACTGTCGTTGATTTTTAATGGTCGGACCTAAATGAGCATATTGTAAAGAACTTTCCACACACAATTCGTGTAGATTACTGTGGTTTCAGGGGAAATGATCAAAATATGATTTCCTTATAAGGAATCCAATCTTAAATTATGATACGCAATGAGCAAATTTTTGTAAACGACCATCTAAATTTATGTAATTTCTAAAACCTAAGGATTAACTCCCTCCATCGTAGTTTAGTCCTTCGCTATATTTGATATTACTGATTATTCGGATTTTGTTTGGTTTAATGCATTTTAAACATTTTTTGAAATTATGGATTTCCTTTGTTTGGTTTCTAGTGCTGCTGATGAGGAATTAATTTCCGAAATGGCCATACAGCTCATAAAAAATATTGCAGTTGGAGTAAACACATGTGTTATGATCTCATGTTCATTTACATGATTTACTCCATATCCTTTCGTAAAATATCTATACATTATTACAGTAGTTTGGAAAAATTTATTTCAATAGTATTAAAGAAGATGATGAGACTGGCGTTTTTCCAGCAGGTTCCAATGTTAACCTTTATTCCGAGCTCGTGGTCATACATTTAATGGATTGAAACAAAATAAATACCTTTGAAAAGGACCTTCCATACATGTAAAGTTTTGTTAATTTTGCTACAGTAGTTTCAGAGGAGGTGAACAGAATCTGTTCAAAGTTAATAGTCAACGGACTGATAACAGACCAAACTCTTTGGGTCGGGTAAGCGATTTTTATCTTGATGGGAGTGACAGAACATTAGCGAATCCAGGGGACTTCGGGAATTGGACTTTTTTTCCCTGAAATTTTGCCTTTCAAATTGCATGCAGCATTTAAGCAAAACATTCAATTCACAAATGGCAGAAACTAGCATAACCCCATCTTTTCGAACACCGGATCTGCTAATGAATAAATACTGATCGAAAAACTCCCAACACAAAAATAACGAAAATGATATTTTTAACATCGCTTTCTGTATTTTTCAAAAACTGAAAATAAATTATCACATCAGTAGAATTTAATTTTAAAAAGTCACAGCACCAATGTGACCAACGGTTATTCACCGATAACCAATAATTGGTAGCTCTAAATCGACTTTTATTGCGTCCATCAAGAGTGATTTATACATGATGTCAGTCAGACTGTACTCCAAAACAACAATACTTTATGATATAAGATTCAACCAATAATTCTTATTAACAAATACATTTGTATGTCAATGATAGCTGTAGCACACCTGGACAAATAACATTTGATCGCAATTTACATGGACAAAACGCTATAAATTGACTACCATGTTCTTCCTTCGAAACTGGAATAGGTTTATCTGTTTTTATTTGTCAGTGCTCAGCAACAGCTAGATTCGCGCGCTTCAATAAAATGTACGTTCACTTTGAAACAAAATATTGTTATCGCATTGGAGAAAACTCATTGCAGGCACACGGTCCTGTACGAAGGTTGGTTCATATCCCCAAGAAATGTTGATGTTTCAGGTGTTCCAGACGTTAGTACCCTCGGTTCTTTGCAAGGCACCTCGTTTGTTTTTCATGGGCTCCGTTTATATCCAAGTGGTAGATTTGGAAATGCCTATTCAGGTTTTTTAACGAAAGCCTGGCCACGAACCATTGTGGATAAACTGCGTGGTTGGTGGAGAAACACCGCTTTAGGTCGTATAGAAGGCTAAATTTCCTGCCCCTACCCATATCTCCCCTTTACAGTAGCAATTATGCGCCGTGCCAGTTGTCTCTCCCACCTTTATGTGTTTCTTCTTTTATTCATTTTTATTTTTGCAATATTTATTTCATTTTATTGATTAACTTGTTTTCGCCTCGATATATATGAAATATTGAATTGTTACTAACCAATCGACCAATTAATCGGTCGAAAAGTGCAGTTAAAAACATATGACGCCACCTACAGTTAACTACCTGTGTCGTTCAAGTGACAGGCATTTATTACTTTCTAATGTACCTGGGTTTCATCAAAATAAGACTGCCAAACATCATTCCTGTAAAGTTTATTGCCCAACTCAATGGTTTGAGATTATGTTTTCCCCATAGGGCCCAATTTTAAAATATGCTCCGCCCATCTGTTTGAACGAAATGGTCAGATTGTGTTAATACCACCCCAACATCATTCGAATTCAGTTTGGAGTGTTTCAGAGCAGATGATGAAAATGATGTCTTTCTCATAGGGTCAATTGTTAAACTACTTGTTCTGCACTGACTGATCAGATAGATGATGAGCAATTTTTTTGCACAGATGACACTTCATCAAATTTCCTGCAGAATTTAGGCAAAATATCAATTTAAAAATGACAGAAACTAGCCGCATAAAATCCCCTCTTTTCGAACACTGGATCTGCCAATGGATGAATGACTGACAGAAAAACTCCTATAACAAATATGATATTTCTAACCTGACTTTATGTATTGTTGCGAAAACTGAAAATAAATTACCGAATTAGAAATTTATTTTAAAAAAGGTCACAGCGCCAATATAACCCATGGAATATGAAGCTGTGCGAAGAAACGACGTTTAAGGGGGTAGAAAAGACTAATTTTCCCGCCCCTACCCCATTTCTCCCCTTTTACCGTGGCAATCAAAATTCGTTGTGCCAATTGTCCCTCCCACCTTATGTTTTTATTTTCTTATATTTTTGTTACTTATTTCATTTTTTTTACATTTTTTTCTTATTGATTAACTTGTTTACCCCTGACATAGCTGCAATATTGATCACTGGAAGTTAACCTGTAACCAACTAATGACCGATCAATTGGTCCAAAAAGTGCAGTTTAAAAAAGACACCTGACGCCACATATTGACTAGAGGATTAGAGAATGAGCCCTTATCGCTCACCTGACAAATGCTTCTAAAGCAATGTCTGTTCAAATTAGAAAGGCATTTCTTACTTTCTAATGTAGCTGGGTTGCAACAAAAAGCAACTTTAACAAGGATTCCATATTGTTTTAGTCGGATCATTCCTGTAAAGTTTGATCCAACTTGCCTCTGTAGTTTAGAGCGGTTATGTTTTTTATCAGATCGGAAAGAAATGAGTAAACTTTTCTTTCCGCATCTAACATCAATCAATGAATAAATCTGTCCAATCAAATTAAACTCGCTTTGCACACCCCTCCAAAAATATCTAAATCCTTTTTTATCAAACGGTACGAGACAGATATTGCAAACCATCATCGGAAAAGATTTGCTTTTAATTCTTGAAACTAGGGACGTCCTTGTTGAAACCTAATAAAAAGTCAGTGACGGGCGACTTTAAAAAAGGACATAAACGGACGACTCCAGTATCCAGAAAATGGTGATGTGTTCGTACAAAGTATACGTTCTTAAGGGTATTGACGCTGATCATTGTAAAATCATTTATCTTGTTTGAAAGTTTCAGAGCAAATACTTAGAAAACTTGTTGGATATTATAGCTAAACCAATCAATAATTTCTAAGATTTTCTTAGAAGTATTATAAACTTTCTTTGAAGTCAACATTAAAATATTTGTCAGCATAAATGGAGAAAACAAGATATCTTCGGATTGTAAGAATCCTAAGGGCCATCTAAACTTTTCTTATTTATATCTGTAAACTAGCACTACTTCTGTTACTTAAAATCAATGTGACAATGTCATTTAGTTGTTAAAACAGCAGAACGTCCCGAAGTATTTGAAATAATCCTCGTTTAAAAATTTGATAAAATTTCAGCTATCTTTTATTATTTTATTATCCAATTCAACATTTAGGAGCAAATTCATATTATCCTCCGGAAACATACAAGACACTTGAATCTAATTTGACAGTATATGATCTTCAGTGGGCGTCATAAATTTCAATTTTACAATCTGAAATTTATAAATGATCTTTTGTCGTGAATATCGACATCTTTTTTATGCAATTTACTTTACTAAGTTTCATAAGGATTTCCGCGAATTACAAGTAATGTTTATTACTAGTATATGGATCATGTACTCTGTCGAAAACATCTGTCTTATCCACATGCAAAAAGGGGATTGGCCATTGGCACGTGGATTTCCTGCTTTTGGAAGAGGGGCAAACTGTCCCATTTGTCCAACCGTAAAAGTATGATATTCGTTTCCGATGGGGCAGCTTGGTCGATGTCCAAATATACTAAAAACATTATCATGAAGGGATTGCACAAATACCGAAACAAATCTGCTGATAGCTATTTCGACATTTTCTCACATCCAAAACACCTCTCCCAGTGTAAACAAAATCGATAAACAAGCGTAGATCCGAATTGATGTCTCACCGGTTCCTGCTTGGCCGCTTAATTGATGTGAAAAATCAAACTGTTTTAATCAGAAAAACTTAGCATGCTCACTTCACTGTGAAATTTGGGTCAACGAGAAAAGCATAATGCAGATTTTCATGTACTAGATAAGACAAATCAAAATACCAAATACAATTGAATGTCCCTTACCTGTACCATATTATAGATTCTGAGAAACCAAGCATGCTCATTTGACCGAGATCGAGACCAAAGCCCTATTGTAGGCTGTCATACCATTTCTAGATAATGAAAAACCAAATATGTTCATCAGATCATCAAAAAGACATAAGTCATATGGCATACTGTCATCTACCGAGCCCCATACACAAACTGGATCTCTGAATATTGGAGATAGAACTGTTAGCAGTGAGCATAATATAATGGAAGGATTTAAATCACTCTTTTTTCTAATATAGCAATATCATCGTTGATTACTCTTGCTCAAGTGAAATTGAACATATTCACAGAAAAAAACAAGAATTCAGAGATTCCATTGCCAACCAGAGAAGAAATCTATAAAGCTATCCAAAAACTAAAGCCAGGCAAAGCTCCAGATATCTTTAAACTAACAGCAGAAAATTACATCTATGAATGTGATGTTCCTCTAGATTTCATGAATTCATTTCAACTGTCCACAAATTTCTGTTGAGTTACTACCGCTTATATACCCAATGGAAGGGGAGGTTTTGCAGCCATAAAACCGGTTTAACCCACCATTTCTTTTGAAATGCCTGTACCAAGTCAGGACCATTACGGTCGGCAATTTTCCGGTGGTTTCCACCTGATTTGTTTTCTTGTCTCCTGAACTTCGGCTCTTAATAACTTGTTATTACACAATAATAGAAATTATATTTCACAAAGGCCATATTCTAAATAGTTACAAAGTAGGCCAATTGTCACCAATATAAAAAAAACAAAGGAATCATAAGTGGTTTAAAAATTACAGAAGTATTATCAAAATGTATTTTTTTTTTGTTTTCTTTGCGATTATATAGAGATCATTCTAAAATCAAGAATACAACTTGTAGCTAACAATATGCAATGCAATCTCCAGAGAGGTTTTACAAGAAATGCTTCATTAAATGCTGCTTTCATATTGGAAGAGGCAATGAGAAAATCACTGTATAACAAAAACAGCCACATTTGCTCTACTGAATGCAAAACCATGCAGTGTTTGATGCCATTGTACATCAGAAATTCATGAGTAAACTCTACCATGCTGGAGTACAAGATTAGCACATGACAATAATCAGTGATCTTCATCAGAATGCTTGATCATGTCTAAAGTTGAACAGGGCATTTACCGTACAACAATGAGTCAGAACAAGGAGGAATTTGGAGTGTTGATTTATATAAAGTGTATATAGATCACTATTACAATTACTAAAGGAGTAAAAGTATGAGATTAAAATTGGTCACCTACCATGCAACACTACTTCTTGTGCAGATGATGTTACATTAAACTGCACCGACAATGCAGCATTGCAAATCCTCTTTAACAGTGAAAAGGAGCACTACATCTTACAACCACTGAAAAGAATAGGTATCAACATGGAAAACTCATTGACTCTTAAATTATATTTGAATCAAGATAAAATAAGAGAGTAGATAATTCAACTCACAAAGGAATACAAAAGCAACATCGTATAACAAGTTATTTAAAAACACCGTACACGAAAATATCAAGAAGGCACGAAGAACTGCACAAAGTTTAATGTGGACTTGATTTTTTGGACGAAATGGATAATATCCAAAACTGTGGAGACTGACGAAAACTGGGCTTGTTTAATCACAAGTCTAAGTACAACTGTAGCAGGAGATCCCACAGAGAACAATGGGTTTTGAACTAGCGGACACTTCGCTCAAGCCGTCCACCGGTATATCATACCTTTAACTAGTAACTCAATACCGAAGTTACTGTGAAATTATTTTCTGCATATGCGCATTTCGACAACGTATGTCTCTTCAGTGCAGATAAAATATAAACGTTGGGAAGACCATAAACTCAAGGATGTTTAAAAACTGAAAGAGAACAAATAACCAATATAATCTAAGTGTAAAGCCAAAATTAGCCAGAGACAGAGATTTGCATGAGGGAGATACTCCTTAGTTTTCCACAAAATTTACAAAAAATTTGATATTGTAAGGTTCCAAATAGAATCAGCTTTCAGGTCAGCACCGAAGTACTGACTACTGGGCTGGTGAATACCCTCGGGGACTAACAGTCCACCAGCAGTGGCATCGACCCAGTAAACGAAAGATTGCTGCTACAGTCGTTTTACCAGGTACCATTATTCATTCCGACCAGATGAAAGCCTACTCGAACATTAAGTCAGAACCTAACCTCTAGCATGGCATTGTTAACCACAGCATACATTTTGTCGACACACCTGAAGGAGTCCACACACAGACTATCGATTCCTCTTGGATTAAGGGAAAACATTGGTCAAAAGAAATTATAGGGATTTTTTTTCATTTCTTTCATGAAAGGATGTGGCGTTATCGTTGGGACAGTACTGGAAATCAAGCTTTTGAAAACATATAGCACATATTGCAGATTAGTACCAGGTTTAATTTAGAGGAAGATTACTCTATAACAAACGGCCCTTTTCAGGACCACCAGCATAATTTTAAAAAATGAAAGTTATGTCAATTTTTATAGTCTGAAGCCACAGTTATTTCATTTTTTTTAAAAATAAATCGTTTATACAATTTACTTCGTATCTGTCTAACGTCATTGTTTTCCGAGTTCTCATTTTGGCCGTGTCTTTGGATTTCGATTTCTGTAAATTTTACACCTTTGTGCTTTGGGTATTCTGCTGCCGTTGTTTAAAAAAAAAATACAACATAAATTTAATGAAAACAGTTAAAGAAAATATTATCCACGCATTGATTTTATTTTATAATTAATGCTTTTTAAAATGTTAAAAATACTGTAACAGTTCAATTCTTGAACAACAAAGAATCCTTGAATGAATTATAGAGTTAATTTCGGTATTTAGTTATTTCTAACCACTGGGTCGATGCCTCTGCTGCTGGACTGTTAGTCCCCGAGGGTATTCACCAGCCCAGTAGTCAGTACTTCGGTGCTGACCCGAAAGCCGATACTATCTGGAACCTTGTAATATCTAAATTTTTGTAAATTCTATTGAAACTAAGGAGTATCTCCCTCATGCAAAGCTCTGTCCTTATGATTTTGGCTTTACATTTAGATCATATTGGTTAAATGTTCTCTATCATTTTTTGAACATCTTTGGGTTTATGGTCTTCCAAACGTTTAGATTTTATCTGCACTGAAGAGACATAAGTTGTCGAAATGCGCATATGCAGAAAATAAATTCACAGTAATTTCGGTATTTAGTTATTAGCATTAATTAGAATTCTTGAACAACAATTCTAGAATAAATTTTTGTTGCAGAATTGTTAACGAATTATTAACAATTCTGGTATTCCAGAATTGCAATCGCCAACTACAGGAGATCCAATCCAAGTACTTGCATATGTATTATGAAAACATCTGTGATCCCATCGCTATTGTACTTGCAGACAAAATGAAACTTTAATACAATGGAAAAGTTCCGAAAGTGAATGCTCAACAAGCTATCTGACAAAATGCTCCTTATAACGTACCATATATACTGTCTGGTCTAATACCAATAGAAGGCCAACTACACATCAGAATGCTTACTATTATGTAAAACATAATTCTACAACTAGAAATATTAGCGGAGAAACAAATTGCAAGAAGACAGCTCTATATGAAAATAGCAACAGTAATACCTGGTTCAATAAATTGAAAAATATAAATAATAGAGATTCGATCTTAAAGATATTTACAGTTTACTTGATATGCCATATACCAAAGAACAATGGAAACGAACAGTGTACATCAAAGTGTATGGATTCTGGAAGAATTATATAACAGAATGGTCCCGGGAATTATCCAAATACTACGTAAATTTACGTTATCTTAATCTCTAATCTGACAATCCAGGCATTGTAGCTGTCTCACGTCCTTGTTTGTCTTTGTTTTTATCAGTTACCGTTTTTGCCATGTCTTTAGACTTCTAATTTTGTAGTCATCGCTTTCCTTGTTCCTTCGATATTCTACTGCCGTTGTTCCAGGCCTATTAACAATACCTTGTAAAGGAATAATTTTAAGGGTAAATTCCAGACGTCTAGAGAATAGGTATATGAAGGACCGATAACTCTTGACATGACGTCTTTTGGTAACGTCCCACCTTAATTCATATACAAACAACGCCAACAATAAATGCAATACGTACAATAGTGAAGTTTAACAAGAGGAAATACACTCAAGTAGTTATCAAGGGGCCACCTTTAAGTTTCACTTTTAACTTTATCAAAAGAAATGGTAATGTTTCAATAAGTAATAAGCGCAAAAAAAGCATATCGTCTCATAGCCCAAATGATTCCTTAGTTGGATGAAAGAAGTTTACAGCCCTTTCCAAAGTTTTTGCTTTAGAATGAGCGTGTTTTTTTTTTTTTTTTTTTTTTTTTTTTTTTTTTTTTTTTTTTTTTTTTTTTTTTTTTTTTTTTTTTTTGTTTTTTTTTAATTTTTATTATTATTATTTTTTTTTTGAAAAAAAACTTTGAAGTTAAAAAATAACAATAACCAATTATTATTATTCCAACTTTGATCTCAAACTATAATTTCTAATTGGCATTTCAACATACTGATCTACATGAACCCATTTTATTACCGAAGCTTTCTTTTTTAATGTTTCCTATTAATAAGAGTTTTATACCGGTCATCATGTTGTTCCAGGTCTCAATTTCAAGTTCAATGGTAATCTCGCAACGACCAGTTTACCAAATAATGGTGACAGCCGTCAAACTTCTCAAGTGGCAATATTATACAGTTACTGTATTTTGTCGAGGTAAATGTGCAGTGTTATTGACTTTTTGGAAAACAGGTAATCACCGAGCCGCATGTTTTCCCAAAAGTCAATAACACTGCACATTTACCGAAACTAAAGACAGTAACTATTTATTCTATTATCCGATAAATACAAAATAGTTCTTCATTTATCATGTATTATACCATACACCACATAGAAGAGGCTTTGGACATTGCATAAATAAATGAAATATATACTTTTGAAAATTATTTTGAGGATAAGTAAAACAATAATATAATATTATTATCATCTTTACTGTCAGAAATTCACAGATTCTAGCTAACACTTTTGGCTTGACGGAAGTGTACATGTAGCTCATACTGATGGAACTATACGGTATGTGTTTTTAAAGAAAATTTGAGATCCAAAATTGTATGAAGTGAATGAACTCAGTACTTGAAAAGTATATGCTTATACGAAGAAGGTTTGATATGTTCTATTATATATACGATCAGTGTTATTTGCAAACTTTTGGTGATAGGTCTACTAGTATTTGGTAACGAATAAGATTTTCTGAATCATTCTGCTGTCGCCATGTAGTTGTTCTGACAAGGATGTTCGTAAAAAGAGTCAACTTCGTCATTTATCTTTTTCCGATTGTTCAACACTGGTGGGAGAATGTGAAGAAGGGGGTGCATTGACATTTTTAACTAGCGAACGTTCTTTAAAAACTTTATTTAAAGAATATTTTTTTATCCTAAATAATCGATGATTTTTGTCTTTTAAATGAATGCTGGTGTTCTTTCTTTTTCACTCCTTGCATCTGTATAATATGCGATGATTCTGCGCTATGTCTTGTTGACATCCGTAGGGAGATTTTTTCCCAAAATATTGTGTGAACAGCTTTACCAGTGTTCCGCAGGCTTTTTACGTATTTTAAGTGTCTTTCACTTCCCATATTGCACCATTTCCCGCTGATCAATACAAGCGAATCGCCTTTACTTTACTGAGATGAAGTCATACTGTTTCTACTGATGCCGATGACGTTGTCACGCGACAATGTTACATACGGAAACGGGATTTCCCTTTTTATAAAAAATATGTCACACGTGCCGTATCCCGCGGTGAATATCCTTTCTATCGAGTGAATATCTTTTTTTTATTCATCTTAATGTCAATGCAACTTTACCATTAGTATTTATAAATTATAGAATAATTACTTTGATTGATCATAACTCTACCAGAAGAGGTTTTGAGACAGCAGAGACAGTCAGTCCGTATACACATGACATGCAGAAAAGTAGAAATCAACCTGTAAATGGAAACTCCATACTTTAAGAGATGTAGAGACACTAAAAACAAAACCATGATGAAATTACCGTATTTACACATTAAAATTTCTTCTTTTCGATTTCAACAATAGGGGTAATAACAAAATTACCGAACATCAGACAAAAAAAAAACTAATCAAATGGAAACCATCGGAAAAATTGCTGAACTCAATGGTATATGACTTGGCATTTAAAAAATGGTGGGTTAAACCGGTTTTATGGTGCGCTATACCCCCCCCCCCCCTTCCATTGCGGTAGTGTCCGGTAGCAACTCAACAGCAATTGCTATTGAAAGGTCGTAGACAGTTAAAAGAAATGACCAACCCAGTATTAAGTTTAAAAAAAAACTTGAATCAGATCAGTGCCGTACCGAAAATTCAAAATTTTACACAATGGACTGGTATCTATTGAAGAACTCTTTTAATGATCGTATGAGACGGATTTTTTAAATCTTGTTGTTGGTCATGGAGAAAAATATGTCTAATGGGAAAGTCATAAACATCCATGTTGCAGCACAACAGCACAATTAATATGGCGGCATAAGTTTGTTTCGTGGCGGGAAGTGACAAGAGCATTGGAATATCTATGAAGTAAAATAATTTTTGAATTGTATAAAGAATTCAGAGTTTATTCGTGGCAACCAGCAAAGGTATTAGTATGTGCGATTTCTAATCGGAACAATGGTCTCTCCAATCAGAATCCTGTCGATCTGGTATAGTCTGATTGAAAATAGAATTCTGGAGAGGTGAAAGGCTCCGTTTTATATGTTACCAGTTTTATTTATAGAGTTATAATTTGGCTATCTGCTTCATGAAGATCATGACAGCGATGTCCCATGATGTTTTCAGTTTAAAATGAATGCCAAGTTGTGAATTGATGCAACAAACCTTTGAAGTCCAAGATTGCCTTTGATGAATATGCAAGCAAAGTGATTGGCAACACATAGGTAACCAATGATAACAAGGTTCATCCGAAAATCCATGACTTTTTGAAGACTTGTTAGGATATTTTTATCGTTGTCCGTGACCTGATTCTACCAATTAACAGGTAGACATAGGAAATTCATGAAACTTTTGTCCGTCTTCAAAGCATCATTAGTATTTCATTCAATATCAAATCCTATAATATAAGTATGGCTTAAAATTTTAAAATAAGAAAAAAAATGAAATTCAATGATTTTACCATGACTGTTACCTAATTTGAATAATCACATCTGCTATCTACAGAAACTAAATTATAGTAACTTGGGTATTTTGTTGTTTATAACCACTGGGTATCTGCTCTACTTGTTGACTATTAGTTCATTGGTATTCACCAACACAGACTGTAATCTGTACCTCAGAACTAGATTGAAAACCGATTTATAAACTTCTCAGAAGCCATTCTCAAATCAGACGTTTTCTTCTAGTTAGTCACTAGATTGTGCCCCGAACATTAAACATTGTCATTACATATTTTAAATTTTCCTTAGCACTCGTAATGCAGAATTTCATCATTATCTAAATTGGACTACTTTTGGATAACGGTTTTCCATATTATTTGTTTCTAATTCTGATGATTAGAGGTAACTCCTTGAAACAGGTGTACAGCATAATGAAATTTACCGTTTTTATGCAATTTTGGCAATTTTTATATTTTGCTCCTAAAAAAATCTTATCTACGGCTTATTTTTGTGGATCAGTTTATGTAGATACATGTAGGTTAAACAAAAGTATGGGCGGACAAAGATACGAGATAAAGGACCACAAGACCCGTTCGCACATTTCAACCAACCTTACAATTCAGTTGTCAATATGAAAGTCAAGATTATCGAGAATAATTACTATTAGACAAAACATCCTAGTCAGTACACTTAATCTTCTACAAAGAAAGTTAAAAACCGCAATACCATATAGTTACAATGATAATATAAAAAGGGTGAATAATCTGTCAAGTCTAGGATGCAGTTATGAATAATGGCCATCTCCTCAACTCATTTAATAGTATCTTCCCCTGGGTCCATATACTGATTTTTTTTTCACTTTTAGAACGGTGCATGCATTTATAGGTATTCAATCTGGGAAGGGAATGAATACAAGGACATGGGAAAAAAGATATATTTTCTACCCCCAATGGACTGGGAAAGGATAACAACAATTTCTACACGGGTATGTTAAGGCAAATATTATTTTGTTTTTGTCGATTTGCTCTTGAAAAAATATCCGACTTTTGTACCAGTGCCAACCACATAATACTTAACGAACGACACCTACATATGTTTCAAGAAAATAAATAGTCGATTTAAAAAAGACATTCAAGGCTACAATGTGTTAGTGAAAGGTCACATGACTATCACGTGACCTTTTTGCAGAGAATCCACGACCTTAACATTTAGCTCGAATATACTACCTTTTGTCCTTGTTTGTTTTGCAGAAAATTTCTCATGCAAAAAGAGCGTATCACGCTCCATTATAAAAGCGTTGTCCGCTTGAAACAAAATGTGAAATAAACGTTGAGAGGGGAAAAAATCGGTACAGACAACGTCCCATCTACGTCTACCGTCAGTATTTTTACTTCAAACAACCTATACGTGGCATTTTTTTCTAACCGGACAGCGTGTTTCAATAACTCGACCTCCCATAGAAAATAAAGAGCCTCATATTCATAAGATTCGTCAAGTTTAAAAGGTAGTAATAGCTGATTGTATTGCCGAGCTTCTATGATGTTTGTCAACTCGTCTTTCATTTCAAACGTTCGTGTGATCTATCAAAGGGAGATAATCCGTGTTGACAAGTATATAACGGCGGCAAATCCAAATAATTAAATGTCAAATATTCAACATGGAATATCGTGGAATTTACAATTATTTTCTACAAAAGAACATTTAATCTGATATTTCTTTGCATTTTCTTCACAACTGGGGTTAAACATAAAATTAATTTTAACCAAAGAAGCAAAATAAATAAATAAAATAAATGGAAATGGCACAAATAAATCTGTTTGATGTAGGTGTGGGATATTTGTCATGTTGTCAGTACTTGTAACACAAAGTATTCCATCTTATCCAAGACTTCTACTCTCACTGGTGTTCAACGAAGCCCCCTTGCAGAATAGGGAAAAAAGGGGGGGTAGGCTGATGAAGTAACAATTACGAAATTTGAATTTTCTTCTCATGTTGCGTTCAGGTCCAAATGCTCAAACTGAGACCTTTATCCCTCTTTTACAACCAAATGTATTATTTGTAAATTTTTTTGTATGTTGGTGCTTCCACTCTTTTTTATATATATATTAAATGTCAAATTAAGTCACATTAAAAATATGGCAAACACTTCCTGCAATTAATATTATGTCTTTTTTATTATAATGGCATAAAACATCATTCTTATTACAAAATAGTGCAAAATCTAGTATTATCTGCAGTGCTATCATTCTGGTCAGCCATGACAGCTAGATGTAGATGGAAGAAAAAAAGACTAGTCAATCAAACAAAATTTCCATCTTTATTACCAATTTAAAATGTGATATATGTGACACAATATTTCAATATTCATGGAGATCATTTATGACAATACAAAATTTACATCTACATTTAGTATTTAGAATATATATAAAAAATGAATCTATGCAACTTTGCCAAGGTTATAATTGCAAGGTCCACAAAGGATAGTGTATCTATCAATTTGTTCAATGATCCACAGGACCAAAACAGGAAAGAACCTGGAGCTATATATAATTCCTCCATGAGTTTAAAACAATGATTTCTTAATTACCATGTATTCATGTACAAATATCCAAAAATGCAGATAAAATCATATGATGTTTTTAGATCTAGAACAACAAGAATACAAAATTACATATATAAAAATGGTAATTATAAAAACAACAACTTAGCTGGTGAGAAAACACAATTTATTGATCATTTTAACCTAAGTCAATGGATGATGCTTCCCGAGAAAGAAAAGCATAAACATAAGCTTGATAACTGCTTTCCATGCAGCTCAGTACATAAAACATACTCAGAATTGCACTCAAGTTCAGTATCTGAACACAATAAAAGCGCAGAAACACACGGGGCAGCCCTTATTAATTCAGTTTTTACACAAATATCATCACCAGCCAATAAAAATTCAACTTTTTCCAAGGTGGCAAAAGGGGTTGCTCAAGTACTCAACCCAATGTTTGAAACTGAATTCAATAAAAAGCTTGAAAACGCACTAGCTGAGGGCCTTAACCTATCTCCGAAGGAATCAACAGCAACAGAAAAGCAAAAAATCAACAATGTCTTAAAAGAAAATAACAAAGCTATATCAAACACTCTCATGAACAATGAAACAGACATCCAACAATTTCTTGCATCCGGCAAATCATACCAACAGTATGAAAATGAGAGAATGTTAAATTTCACGACAATAGGAGAAAGCAGACAGAAAACAACAGAAAATCTAGACAAGGAAATGTCAGGCAAAAAGAAGCCTAAAAACCACACAGGCAACATTTCAAATTATACATTTGACAAAGAGTCTTTTATAGGAGAAATGAAAAGCTTAAGTGAGGGTGCAGTTGTAAACTGGACAAGGCTTGCTAAAAAATACAATTTGAAACACAGGGATAAAAACATGACACCCATCAATGCAGGTCAAATCATCATGACCTTTGCTAAAACAGTGGCATTGATGTTTATAAATTTAATAAGCACGCGAAAGTTGCAGGCCGTGACATTTTGAGGAGAATTAGGAGATCAAAAAAGAGGTTACCAAACTCCAAATTGGCACTGCCTATGACAAGGTCAGGTAAAAAAATCAAAGCTGTTGTAAAGATCAAGGTCAAGCAAGGTGAACTGGAAATAGGTGTTAAGGTTGCCCCCAAAACATTCACTACTAACATTATTAACAAGGAAGGAAACCTGGAACAAAATATGGCAGAAAAATAACACTGTCGAACATTATTGAAAAAGAAACTGATAGACTAGACAGATTAGGACTTCTAAGGATTTTTGAAGATGATCATTACCAATCATTATCTTCTGATGAAGTAGAGAAGAGATTCACAAGAATGGGACAAACACCCGACAGCCAAAATTTGGCAGATCTAAAAGAGGAGTTGAAAAATTATGAAAGGACTCGTCACCTCAAAGTCTGGCATGATCATTCAGAGATACTAAATCACAGTTACGTCAACTTCATGATCTCCTTTCTTTATGACAAAGCAAATTTTTTGACAGAAGAGGAGTACAAGTCAAAAAATCCAACTAAGAGCTATACTGATGTACAATCTATTGTTGAGAAACCTCAACTTTATATTTTTGGACAATCAGGTATAAAATACTACTTTCCAGTAAAGGAGAAGGTTCATGAATGGTAAAATTGTGGCTTGCACTTTGTGAAGTTAAAAACTTCTTTATAATATTTTGAAATTTGAACTCAAACAATCTTTAGAGCATGAATTTCATGAAATTTCAATACGGTACATCCTACCCAATAAAAAAAAAACAACAACAAAAAAAGGACTACGCCGGTCGAGTGCAGCATGATACGAGCGCAGCATGATATGACCACAGCATGTCGACCACTGAAATTTGAACAAGTGTAATTTAAATTGAATGTGGACAAATAGATGAACACAATAGGGAGCTTGACACAGTTATTGGCTGCACACAAACTAGGGAACATAATGATTAGCCATTATGATCACTGATAGCTCAGAATTTGTAAGAGTCAGCTTAATCTGTTGACATACTACTGACAGCTGACATCAAGATAAATCCAAAGACAAATTCCATCGAAATCTGATTATTAGAAAGATTATTATTAAAGAAAAGGATCTTTCATATTTTCAAAAATTGTGATTTTGGGCCCTTTGACCCCTATTCTATCTTATGAAACTTTAAAAAGAGATACGCCACATCTGTTGACATAATACCATAAGCTTACAGCAAAAGCAATCTAAAGACAATAAAGGGCTACGCCGAGCGCAGCATGATACGACCGCAGCATGTCGTCCACTGAAATTTGAAAAAGTGTAATTTAAAGTGAGTATGGACATAGGAAAGAGCTTGACACAATAATTAGATGGACACAATAAGGAGATTGACCAAGTAATTAGCTGGACACAAACTAGGGAAAATAAAAGTTAGCCCTTATGACTCCTTATGATTCCTCTTTGACCCTCTATAGCTCAGAAACGGTAAGAGCTATACCCAATCCATTGACATGATGCTGAAAGCTTATATCAAGAGGAATCAAAAGAAAAAAATCCCATCGAAATGCGATGAAAAATAAAAAATTAAGATAATCTGTAAATTTACGATTTTGGCCCCCTTCGGCCCCTCATAGCTCGGGAACGGCAAGAGCCAAGTTAAATCCGTTGAAATACTACTGAAAGCTTACATCAAGTAGAATCCAAAGAAAAAAAATCCCATCGAAATCCGACGAAAAATAAAATTTTTAGGTTATCTGTAAATTTACGATTTTGGCCCCTTCGACCCCTAATAGCTCAGAAACGGTAAGAGCTACGCCAAATCCGCTGACATATAACTGAAAGCTTACATAAAGAGGAATCAAAGAATAAAATCCCATCGAAATTCGATGAAAAATAAAAATTTTAGGTTATCTGTAACTTTACAATTTTGGCCCCTTTCAGCCCCTCATAGCTCCGAAACTGTAACAGCTACGCCAAATCCGTTGACATACTACTGAAAGCTTACATCAAGAGGAATCCAAAGAAAAAAATCCCATCGAAATCCGATGAAAAATAAAATTTTTTGGTTATATGTAAATTTACGATTTTGGCCCCCTTCAGCCCCTCATAGCTGGGCAAGGTAACAAGTTACCAAAAATCTAATAGTAGAGCGCTCCAATAATTTTTCATTAGGAATCCTGTGGAAAAAAATTGCATCAAAATCGGACTAAAAATAAAAAAATGAAATTTTTGAAATTCGCCCCTTTTGGGCCCCATTTATCTCGTGAACAGTACATGCCACGTGAAATCCGTTGGCATACTCCAGATTGGAAATTTTCTAAGAAGTTTACTGAAAGAAACCCCCTCAAAATCCGATAAATAATAAAGATTCTACAGTCAAATATGTGAAAACAACCAATTTAACCCCTTTTGGCCCCTTTTTCTAAAACGGGCAGGGCCAGGAACATAAAAATTTAGCCCGGGCTAAAGCATGTGCCAAGAAACATCATACTAAAATTTGAAAATGATCTGTTCACTGGAACCAAAGTTATGCTGTCCACAGACACAAAAATACCCAATTTTACCCCTTTTTGGCCCCTTTTTCTGAAACAGGTGGAGCCATAAACCCGAAATTAAAACCCGGGATAGCCATTATGCCAAGAAACCACATACATGATCTGTCCACTAGAAACAAAGTTATGCTTGCCACAGACGCCGACGCCGACGCCGACGACTGCGCCATACCATAATACGACCGCAAAATTTTTGCGGTCGTATAAAAATCACATCCAAATCTGATTAATAATAATTTAAGATTTCACATATTTTGAACAATGAAGACCCTAAAAGATGTCTCGCCCGTCCCTGCTGGCCTCTAAATTGATGTGAAATCTAGGTGAACTAATCAGAAAAGTGAACATGCTCACTAGACTGTGAAATTGAGGTCAAGGACAAAAGTTACCTGCCAAACTGACATGTACTACCTAGGACCTACCTACATAACGAAATATTATCAACCTACCACCTCTAATTATTGAAAACTGGACTTGGGCAGAAAAACTAACGTGGCCACTAGACCATGAAATTGAGGTCAAGGACAAAAGTCACCTGCCAGACTGACATGTACTGCCCAAGACCAACCTACCACTCCTAGTTATTGAGAAAAGGACTTAAGCAGAAAAACTTAACGTGGCCACTAGACCGTGAAATTGAGGTCAAGGACAAAAGTCAACTGCCATACTGACATGTACTGCCCAAGACCAACCAAATATTATCAACCTACCACTTCTAGTTATATTGAGAAATGGACTTTAGCAGAAAAACTTAATGTGGCCACTAGACCGTGAAATTGAGGTCAAGAACAAGTAACCCGCAAGACTGACATGTACTGCCCAAGACCAACCTCCATGCCAAATATTATCAACCTACCACTTCTAGTTATTGAGAAATGGACTTAAGCAGAAAAACTTAACGTGGCCACTAGACTGTGAAATTGAGGTCAAGGACAAGTCACCTGCCAGACTGACATGTACTACCCAAGACCAACCTACATACCAAATATTATCAGCCTACCAATCCTAGTTATTGAGAAATGAACTTAAGCAGAAAAACTTAACGTGGCCACTAGACTGTGAAATTGAGGTCAAGGACAAAAGTCACCTGCCAGACTGACATGTACTACCCAAGACCAACCTACATACCAAATATTATCAATCTACCACTCCCAGTTATTGAGAAATGGAGTTAAGCAGAAAAACTTGACCACTAGACCGTGAAATTGAGGTCACATGATGTTATGTCTGTCAGGTAGCACTTGTTTAGTACTACCACTGGACCAAATATGATGTTCCTACATCAAAAGGTTTTCAAAATATCCTGTATTTAGTAAAAGTTAACAACATCGCCGTCGTCATACTTTGCACGCCTATGTCTCGCTTTCCGAGACAAAAATTGTAATTTCAGCCACTTTGACCCCTTATAGCTCAAATGGTAAGAGCAACAAAAAGTTGATAAGTGTTCCATGGAACACTTGTGTCGTCTGCACTAGAGAAGAGCCATTTTTGGCCCAGTGAAGCTCTAAAATATGCAAAATTAAAAGTTTACTTATCATGTGTATGTCTAGATTAGGAGAAAAACATATTTTACAAATTTATTTAGAATATGAATTACAGTTTTGAGGACTTGCAGTTAAACAATCTGATTTAACATATGAGCTATATGAGCTAAGTTGGCTTGGCAAACCTCTAGAATCTGTAAAATAAAATTGAAGTATGATGTAAGATGTGCATAACCAGACCTGATATACAACATATACTGGAAGTTTGGTTGGAATCTGACGGACAGTTGTGAAGGAGTCGAAGATTATAAAACCAAATAAAAAAATGAGCTATTTTGGCTCTTTGAACCTCTTAAATCTGTAAAATCAAAATATTAAATATCAGGTGCTTAACTATATCAAGTAATCAATATATTATGAAAGGCTGGTTGGAATATGATTTACAGTTTTGAAGGAGTTCCACATAAACAAACAGAATTGACAAATGAGCTATTTTGGGTCAGTCAACCTCTAAAACTGCAAAATCAAAATTTTAAGTATCAGATGCACAACTACACCAGGTGAACAATATATCCTGCAAGTTTGGTTGGAATCTGACTTATACATCTTATAGTTGTTATGGAATTGTGGATTAACAAACCAGATTAACAAATGAGCAATTTTGGCCCTGTGAACCTCTAAAATCTGTAAAATAAAAATTCTAGTAAATGGTGCACAACTACACCAGGTGAACAACATATCCTGAAAGTTATGTTAGAATCTGACAAGCAGTTTTGAAGGAGCTGCAGATTCAAAACAGACAGACTCACAAATGAGCAATTTTGGCTTCGTGAACCTCTAAAATCTGAAAAATCAAAATTCTAAGTATCAGGTGCACAACTACGCCAGTTGAACAACATATCCTGAAAGTCTGGTATGTATTGGACAAGCAATTGGACAAAAAAATTAGGGTCGGTAGGTCGGGAATCCTTTTTTTTTCAGGCATCGTCAACGAAATCCGGAAAAATTACGGGTTATTCCCAAGTCCGTTCCGAAATTAATCCTACAAACCGGACGTCCTGCCATTTGCATTGTGTTTTGGAAGAAACTTGGCATATTTCTTGATTTTTGTCTATTTGAATGTCTTTTGAACCAAATAAAAAGTTTAAATGTCTATTTTATTAACTTTCCGTACCCAGCGGAAGCATGTTACCAGATAAACTTATCAATTTACAGAGGTCTGTATCAAAATAAGGTCGGATGAGGGGGGGCCGGAGGGGGTCTGATCCCGGAATCCCGACTTTATTTTTTCTAAATCCCGAAATCCCGAACAACAAAGAAACTTAAAGACTGATGAAATCCCGATTCCCGGTGAATAAATTTCCCGAAATCCCGGGCTTAAATCATAAAAATCCCGAAATCCCGGGCTTAAAAACATCCAATCCCGACATCCCGAAAAAGGGCCGGCCCCCCCTCTCGGATGATAACAACGTTGAACTTTTTTTTTATGAGAATCAATAAAAAGTTCTAGGGTCAGCATCTAAAAAATATCAGCATCTAAAAAATAGGGTCGGTCGGACTACCGTAAACACACATATTTTCTTTTTTTTTTTGGCCTGATGGCAATAGCCCGAATGTTCTGACTCAAATTAGATACAATCTTCATTTATAACAGTCAGATAGCAGCATTTAAGTATATGCAAGATATATATATTGTATGTATGTTTTTAATCATGTGTGTTTTGTGTCAATGCCCCTGTGGGTCCACGATTGGTTTAATAAAATATTTGATTTTATTTGATTCAGTAAAGTTAATATGAAAATGATCATTCTATAATTTTACCTCGTCACTTGATTTCTGTCATTTTGAATTATTTGCCAGCAAGACCTACAATGAAGCAGTTTCAGAACCAGCCAAGATGCCAATTGCTAGACAATATAATGGATGCAGTAGTGTACCAGTACCTATCATTATCTTTTAGTATACAGAACCAGTCCATGTTTTTTGTCAAGGTTCCTAAAATTACAAAAAACACACATTAGCATTAACTAAATAATTAAATAGTAAAATATATGAAGTTAAAACATTATACTGTAATTTCAGACCTTTTGGATTTGTCTGCAAGTGCAGTCAGCCAGAATTCAGTACCAGTAGAGTTGACATCTCTAAGACCTCACAACAGCAGTAGTAAGTGTTGGTCTCCAAAGAATTTATACCTGAATGCAAATGGCAGTAATATGCTAATATGAGATGTGTTCTGTGAAACACTTATGCCCCTGTGTAGCAGTAAAGAATAAAGCTGAAGCATGAAAAGTAATTTATGTGCTTCTGAAAAGTATATTTTAGTACTTTTTTGAGTGACTTTAATTAATACACCTACTAGTAGTATACAAAACAATGTCTCTTACCATTCAAAGGATAACAATGTTTTAAATGAAGAAACTGTACTGAATGAAAAGGATAGTTAAAAAAAATCCTTGGGGAAACTTTAAGGTCAAAATGTCTACAAATATGGTATCCAAACAAAGCTCTCAACATAATGGAAGTTACATACAAAATGTGAACCTCTTAATACTGAAAAGCCTTCCGTCTAAGAGCAGGATTCAAAGTTTTTAAAATTGCCCCAAGAACAAGTAAAATGGCAAAATATCTACAAACATGGTACCTTAAGAAAGTTCTCATCACAGGGATGTCACATACATGTATAACTAATATCAACATCCTACCTCTGAAGGTCTGCATTTTTCAAGCAAGGTTAAATGTAATTCTAAATCACACTGAGGACAGGTGTATGACACTAGTTCCAGTGAGCTAAAAATGAGTTAACCACAAATGACTGCACCTTTGTACAATATGCTACTAAATTACAAAGTTCTGACCTGTTCTGTTTCATTATTATCTATTTTTCTTACATTCATTACATTTTCTTAAACTAATCATGCATTTCAGTACATCATCAAGATCTTTTGGAGAACGAGAAAAATGTTCCAAAGAAAAGAGGAGTTAAAAGAAAACTTTTCATTGAAGATAAGGAAAATGGTAAATTACTCATATATAACATGTTTAAATCTTGATCATTGTTTATAAGGGTATGTACTCCCCAAGACGCAACAGCATATCAAATATCAAATGCCTAGGACTACTGGTATAGGCTCTACAAACTGCTTGCTAAAAACTTAATGTGATCGTTTATGCGTGACAAAGGGGCCAGGACCGCCATCTGGGCGTGGAATCGGTATATACTCCCCAAGACGCTACTGCACGTCAAATATAAAGTGCCTAGGACTACTGGTATAGGCTGTACAAACTGCTTGCTAAAAACTTACATGTAATGTGATCGTTCATGCGTGACTAAGGGGCCAGGGCCGCCATCCGGGCGTGGAATCAGTATGTACTCCCCAAGATGCTACTGCATGTCAAATATCAAGTGCCTAGGACTACTGGTATAGGCTGTACAAACTGCTTGCTAAAAACTTAATGTGATCGTTTATGCATGACTATAGGGGCCAGGGCCAATCTAAGTAGGGATTTGAGTTGTAACCATAATAATCCAACTGCACATCAAATACTATGGACCTACAAGTAACATAAGCTTGTTAATTCACAATAGTTTGCAATTGTTGACGCTGCCGCTGGAAACGCTATCCCTAAGTCTCGCTTCTGCGACTTTTTCGTGGCGGGCGAGACAAAAACCAAAATGTCAAATATCTTTGATCTACCCCTTATACATGTACTAGTAGATACTGAAAAACCAAACATGTTCAAAAACCATGAAATGAGGTCAAGAGCAAAAGACAAGTAGCATGCCATCATGTTCCATCCAAGACAAACCCACATATCAAATACTACTGACCTTTAGATACTGGGACACTTCACATGATCACTGTGCTAATGAACACAACTCAAACTGAGACGGCAAACCAAACAACAGAGTAAAGGTTGCTAAAAACATACAGAATAACGAGGTTCTTGGCTGTAGTCAGACTCTTTATTTAGAAATTCTGCTCTCCTATGAACACTGAGCTTTCAATGTTGAATTGAAATACAATTTATTTAATTTCAGATACTCAAGTAACATCAGAAATTGAAATTATTAGAAGTCTTTTGGGAGAATGCGAAATCTTGAAAAATTATGAAATGCATAAACTAAAAAATGATAGATGTCCTGGTGTGCTTTCAATAATTAAAGAAATGGAAGTCAAGTTTTTTAGAGTTAAAACTGCTGTAAGTGCAAAGCACAATCAGATGAAAAGACTACTGGAAACTTCACCACACAATGCTGAATACAAAAGAAAAAAGAAAATTGCTGAGAAGCTTATGAGGAAATGGAAATTTTATTTTTATTGAAATTATTGATGCTGCTTATTCATGTATATCATGTATATGTATTTACCATTTATATATGTACAAATGTTTAAAAAAAATATTAGAAAAAAAAACCAGAATGGAAAAACATCCTGGTGCTGGGCCTATTAACATTGATTAAGGACACTGGTTGTCTCATTCTTTTAGAGAATGGAGAAACCATGAAATATATAACCACTTTTCTTTATTTTATCAAATGTCAATCAAGTATATTTGATTTGTGGTTGAACAGACAAACATACATGTAACAAATAAATATCATGTATAAAATGTCAGAATCTAGGCAAGCTAACATTTGTCCATAATGGGTCCCGCACTAGGGGTAAAGGACTGTAAAAAGTCTTCATACAATCAAGTATGGTAAAAAAAAAAAAAAATATATGTATATATATATATGTCATTATGTATATGCAAAATGTAAAATGATGTTACTGTTTGAATGATTGTTAAAAAATAACAAAAACAAAGGACATACAAAAACAAAAAAAAACAAAAACAAAAAAGACCATACTTGTGCTGGATCAGTTCAGGGGCTTGCTATGAATTTTAGAAGGCCAAACAGACTGCCCTCTTTGATTCATAGTAAGAATTTCTACTAAGAGAATAAATAAAGTAAGGGGCTCTTCAAAATTTGCTGTAAAATGAGCAATTTATTTCGACAATTTTCGTCATACATGGCATAAAATGTTCCGTGTAAAGTGTACATGTATATCTTTAAATACCAAAAATCATTGCAAATCTTGTATCTGTAGAAACAGTGGCGGATTTAGGGGGGGGCGGGTGGGCCCGGGCCCCCCTTAGGTCGGAAAATATTTAAAATTCCTAGGGGTTTTTAAAAAAANTTGGTCGGGCCCCCCTTAGCAGAAAGGATGGATCCGCCACTGAGAAAGCCCTTTTTTTAGATATTATGCCCATCAGTGTAATAGGCCCACTACAGATATTGTACCAAAGTGCACATCTAAACAGATCAGTTCACCCACAGATAATCTCTTATTGCCTTAGTCAATATTCCGTCATCAGTGCAGAAACAAATAGTAGTCATTTTCCTGCCTCATCAGTGTAGATACAATTAGTAGATATTTCTCCTTCCACTTTACATTACAAATATCTCATTAGTACAAAATGTCTCTTTCGTTGAAGATAATATTTCATTACCATGACTACTACAAAATATGTCATGATCAGTCCAGCTACAGCTTATGTTTCCTTCATTGCAGATTATGTCTCATTAGCATAACTCAGACAAATTGAAAAGTTCAGAGGCCTTGCAGGACATTCAGGTCAGGCAAGTAAGGAAAAGCTGCCAGACCGAAAATAAATTTACAGGACCTACAGTTTTATGGCATAGCAGAAATGTCAATTTTTTACCTAACATTCGGTCCTTTTGGCTGATAATTTTGCAAGACCGACTCAAGTTTTGTCCTTCAGTCTGGCAGTTTTTGATATGTCCAATAACTTCATCAATTCAGGAAATGCCACCATCATGTGACCAATAGTGATACTGTCTAGTCATTTTATGGTCCCATCAGTGCAGATAATTCTTAGGATAGTACAGATTAGAGGGGGAGCCGGAGGGGGTCTGGTCCCGGAATCCCGACTTTATTTTTTCTAAATCCCGAAATCCCAAACTACAAAGAAACTTAAAGACTGATGAAATCCCGACTCCCGGTTAATAAATTTTCCGAAATCCCGTGCCTAAATCATAAAAATCCCGAAATCCCTGGCTTTAAAACACCCAATCCCGACATCCCAAAAAGCCCCCCCCCCCCTCAGATTATGGTTCTGCCGGTACAGGAAATATCTCATTAGTACAGGTATTGTCTAGTCAGTTTGCTGCCTCGTAAGTGAGATAATGTCAGTGCCATTTATCATGTTTATGACTCATAAGTATCCTGACATTGTCTATGTCAAGCTGAAATATGTATCTTTTTACAGATAATGTCTCTTTTTAGCATAGATAATGATTCCATGAGAGCAGATTATGTCTCCATCAGTGCAAATAATGTCTCTTTAAAGTACAGATGTTTACTTTTTCAAAGTGCGGATAATCTCTTGCCAGTACGAATAATATCTCAATAATTAAGTGCATCATGTCTTTTTTCGGTAAAGATAATTGTATCAATACATTTCATGAACATACTCTTTTGACCGTACCTTTTGTGAATTTTGCATACTACGAATCATATCTCTGCAGATTGGTCTCTTCACAATGCACGGCCATACCGATAATGTAAATTTCATCCACACGGATGTATGTCTTGTCAGTACATGTAATGTGTTATCAATAAAGCACGAACAAAAAATATACAAGCAAATTAAATTAAAAGATCTATTAAACAAAAAGCCAGAATTTTTTCAACTGTAGTTCATTTCTTCAAAATTATCCTAATACGACTTGTTGAGGGTTTTTTACCTGAACTGGTCCTGCACAAGTGGAATTGATTTATGAAAAAAAAAGTTAGCTTGCGGGAGGGTGGTGGGGAATGCAGCCAAGGAAGTGTCCTTGCCAGTCAGAAGCCTGGAAAGGACAGAACACAAATGGTTAATGAGGTCAACTATTTCAAACTTTTTTTCCAAAAAATACATGACAACCATAGATATTCTTGACCAATCAACTATAAAAATCTGTGTTTCCGGTAACCTGTCCCACCAACCCTTATCTTCAATAAATAGCTACGCAGACCGCAGCATATTGGCCAAAAACAAAAGTGTCTACAGACAACTATGCGGACAACAACGACGGGTACAACAGCCCCATACCATTATACAACCTCTAATTTTTTGTGGTCGTATAAAAAGTGATATCAATGGACTGACCCTGTTTTCCTTTACATGCCTCCACAGTTGACTGAACCTTATCACGATATGAAATTATTTGAACAGATAAATTCTTTGAAGTAGCTGCTGCCTGTAAACAAAATCCATGAGAATAAAAAATATTACTACAAAGCAACACAAGGCGGCCATTTCTGATTAAAAAGCTAATTTGGAAACTGACTTGGAAAAATTGTAAGTTTTCCGGATGGCTCGTTTGCGTTTGCAAGATAAAGCAAAAATAAATGAAGAGATTGACTTTAATTGAAAACTTAACCAAAGTCACTGAAGTGTAAAATGTATGTCAAAGCCACCTAATTGTCATTTTGGATAGTACTCATCAAGGCAATTAATTTGATGAAACATCATTGTCTTATAATGTGAAATTGTTGAGAAATGGACTTTAAACGCAAGCTTTAACAAAAGTCGTTGAAGCCTAAAACTACGTGTAGTACTATATCAAATGCGTATATGTATCTAACAGACCTCATGGCCAACTATTCATGTTCTATTTCATACAGTATCTGAGAAATGGACCTATATTCCCTTTCCACATTAGTGGATGGGGCATAAAAATCTAAGCTGTTCTAATATCCAAGTTTTGTTTTTGTATGTAACTGGAAACACAAGACTTTTTTGGCCTTGGGCAGCAACCAATAATGTTCTTATATATGTAGGAGAATCTAAAGAATAACTTTTTTCTTTCACTAAAAAGTCTTTTTTTCTTCAATTTAATATTCTTTGTATGGTAAAATCCTGCAGCAGACTTTTACCCCTTCAGACAATTTATTTAATTTTCCAAAACTTTAAAAGAAAAACCTCTGCAACAAATTAAACAGTTGCTGCCTGGCTTACTATAGACTGTAACTCTAAAAATCTATGCAAATGTACATTGGCCTCGATCACCATTTCTGTTTTGTCCAATGCAGAGTGAACCACTATAACTCTATAGTTTACACATGCAAGTAACTTTTTTCAATTCATTGAAAATAAATAAAATAGTCAAGATTTAACAGGTAACAGCTATGAAATACCTGGAAAATTAATTTTTTAAGGCCAAATTAAAAAATTTCCTAAATTCTTATCCCTGTCTACTGTTTTTTTTTTTTCACCAGCCTCCAAAAAAATTTTTTTCTGATTCTTTGCCAATTTGCCTTAGCAAATTTGACAGCATTTTAAATTCCACATCCTGAATTTTGAGAAAAAAATTGATGAGAATCTAAGAGAATCATTATTCTATCATGGCCTACACTGAACGAAATATTTCATTCATTAAGTTCATTTGTCCCTTGTGTTTAAAGTCTTGGAAAATTATTTGAAAGAAACTTTATGCATGAATTAATTTACTTGCAGGAAATAATGAATTTCATCCTCTGTCAAATAAGGCAAAAATAAGATAAATATATTGCACCAATTTTACCAATTAAAATATTATTTCATGAAAAATGTGCAGTGTTTCGAGTGCAGTAATGAGTAAGGCAGTGATATATATGATTTGTTATATCACCAATAAAAAACATTTTACTGACAGTGTTGATTATTTATAACATGAATGACAGGTAGCCAAACAACATGCAATTAGCACGCGATTTAAAAGTACACTTTTCAAGCATAGATGGATCCTTTCAGATTAAAGGCATTAAGTAAAGTAACGAGTTGTTTACTTTTCAAATCACAAGTATATTTCCTATTTTTTTTTAATTGTTCTATTTTTGGAAATTGAAGAGCTGCAAAAACAAGAATTTGGAGAAATATACCTCTTGTGATAATTGAATGGTGTCAAGGTATACTAGATTGCGGAATTATTTGTTATTGAATAGTGGTCGATTGACATAATTTCTGTTGTTTTTTTTTCTGAAGCCAGTTCCTGTCATGTAATTCATGAAAATGGGAGGTGCTTCAAATGTGCACACTAATTTTGCATAATATCAATGCACTGTTGGTAGCTCCTCCCACTCTTATAAGGTTCAATGTGTTTTGTGGAGCCATATTTTGATTACGTGGTAGTGCAATAACATGAAAGATTCCGATAACTGGAAAAGAAAGGGAATGGGGTAAATGTCAAGGAGACAACATCCCATTTATCAGTAATTTGTATGAATTTCCTTTGATCTACAGCGGCTGATATTAACAGGATCACGAAACTGGACAATATCACGAAATTATAGGGTCACTGTGAAGATCACATGCGGGTTGCTAGCTGACGTCATGTTTTGGCACTATTTTTTATGTTCACAAGTACATAAATGAAGAATGCATATAAATTATTTCAATAAACAATAGAAATTTTGTGCTAAAATAGAAATTTCAGCTTATCTTTATAGTTTTGAGAATTTATCGATCAAAAAGAAAATTTTAGGACATAAAACGGACTTTAACAAGGCATAACGCATCAAGCTCGTCCTAACAGGCTCACTTGATGCTGCTTGTGATTAAGTCTGTATTAAAAACAAAATGTCCTGTATTCCATATCTCCAGGTTAAAACGACCCAAAACAAAGCATCAAGGGGTCACCGTGAATTCTTCATCTCAGTGATGAATAAACTGTTGAAGCATTGCCCTCCATTCTATAAGTATTAACCCATACTAAGATCAAAGGATTCATATTACAACCAGCTGATATAGTAATTAGTCTATACAAATAACATCCATTTGCATGTATTTTCTCATGTAATTTACATAGAACCCTTTTTCTGGACCCTTTGTTCAATTTTAAACACACTTGACCTAAACAGCCGGTTTATCCCTCTAGGTCGAACTTAACTTTCATCAGATGTTCGAGCCACGGCGTTACCTTAACATGTATACATGCATATTGGTTCCGGGTAACTAATTATTTTCATGTAGAATTTCAACCAAAATGCC
>MJUU01069184.1:0-23661 GCA_002080025.1 Modiolus philippinarum
TGCTTTAGCTATATTTTGTTCTAACGTTCGTTGATCCCGCAGTCCTGCAGGAGGATCTTCAGCTTCCTGAAGCAGGGAGTCGAGCATTGTCCATAAATACTCTACGTCTTGACGATGTTTGTCACATGTCTGTAAATATTGTTCTTGCCCTCTCTCTGTAAGTGTCCGGACCCTGGTGTCCGGAACTGTTGAAAAGGCTTCCTCGGGCATTTCTGTCTGATTTTCACTCATGTTGATGAACGTTGTCTAATCTAGTTGTAGCTGTGTCGCCTGGAACAGGAACGGTGTTACCGTAGTTGAGTGACGGTGTTGTCTTCTGTCCGGGAACAGGAAGAAACGGTGTCCTGTAACTGTGTTGCCTGCAGCAGGAACTGTGCTACCAGTGGTCCAAAGGAGGTCTGGAACTCAGGCTGGTTCTAGTGTTTTTACTGTAACGGGACAGTAAGAAATCAAGTGTTTTTACTGTAACGGGACAGTAAGAAATCAAGTGTTTTTACTGTACTGAGCCGGACTCAGCGAGTATAACCTAGTTCGGTGGCCCAATTCAAAATATAACCCAAGTGTGGATGTACTATTTTAATTAGCCGGTGAACAAATTGGTAAAAACCTGAAAAATACAATAATTAACAATCATAAGTTATGTGTCCAAAATAATGAGCATTTATAGTCATCTTAGGCTACCGTAATTATGAGTAGAATATCAACATATTTAAATACACAATAATCTGCATAAATAAACACAAATATGACATGTGTCTGTGTAATATTATACATGGAGTTCCGGTATATTCACGGAAGAATACAGTTGAATTGCTGTAATACACGGAATATGTGTTCCATAATCATATCTGGATGTATTTAAATGTCACTAATTGCTTGCCGTACATGCTATATTTATACGAATTATGCAACTGAATATCGGTTGTTTATCTTCCTCTTGTAGACGGAAATAATACATAAAAACTTTAAATACTTTGTTGAAAGTTGTAAATATAATTATAATCAACAGTTGTACGTTTCTGTGTGAGATGAACATTCCGTAAAAATCGATATTTATAGCAAATTATGTAATTAACGTCTAGAGCTGATATTCACAATAAACTGTTGTGTAGTAACGTTAAACGGATTAGTCTTCATCCAAATATAATAAAAATATAATATAACACTTACACTGTTGTTGAACTAGGGTCCAAATTCCAAACAATATCTGGACATTCATATACGTTCTAACTACGATTTTTCTGAGTGAAAGGTGGAATAGGGAAACGAAAGCAATTATTTGAAATACACACGGTGCGTTCGGAATGTCTCCATGTTCGACATGACTATACACTAATTGTGACAATACAGTCAATGAGAACTAAAGCATCAATAATTTTCAAAAATGCTGATGTGGCCAATTACTTGTCCTCCATTCATGACAAATATGTCGTCGTTCCTGCCGATAAGGCCCCAAATAATATCATTTTTATTTGCAAAAATCATTATATAAATTGTTTAAAGAAAGAACCAGGCATTGATAATTCCAACGGCAATCCAACTTACGCAGCTACTACTCAGTCAAAGAAGGAGATATTACAGAACCATTAATCTGTTTTGCTTTCCTTCGGGATTTCCACCGAGGATGAAGACACAGATCTATCCTCTTTGTACTAGGTACCAAAGCTACATAAATGCCCATACAAAGAACGATACATCGCTGGATCTGCCAAATGCTCTACAAAACTTATATCTAAATTGCTAACCTTCATCTTGACAGCTGGCCTTCAAAAATACTGTGATACTTGCTTTTCAAGAAGCTGTGTAAATGAAATGTGGATTTTGAAAAACTCCAAAGATCTACTTGACATCTTAAACTCTAGATCATTATCACATTGTAACAGCATTAAAACTTTCGACATCTCCAAACTTTACACTACTATTCCTCATGAACAACAGTAGTGTTATAATTATGATACTAAAACTGGTTAAGCTGGTTAAGCTGGTTAAGTTGGATTATGACGTCATTTGTGAAGGATGGTTCTTCGATGACTACGTGACAAGAGTTGGTGACAATAATTTTTGTTTTGTCATTTGAATTCAATATTTTCACAGGGATGGGCATCAAGATTGTATGTGGAGATTTATTGAAAATTTAAGTTGTCGCCTGAAATTTATTGAGAGTATGAAGGGTTGTTCGCCATGTTTGAGGGCTATCATGGATACCAAAGAATTGTAAAGCTTTGTATACCTAGGTTGGTATGTAACAGAACATTTAAACTGACCAAGGTTATTTGATAATTTAAAGTTCTATACAATCAAATACTTTGGTTGACCAAGACCACCAGGTTGTGTACACGGTGATAATTCAAAGTTCTATACAATCAAATACTTTGGTTGACCAAGACCACTAGGTTTTGTACACAGACGTATTTTGTTAACCAACACTGCAATTCGTATGTTGTTTTCTTGTAATGTTGGTTGAACACAAAAATGTGACCCTGTTAACACTCATTATTGTGGACTTGCACTAGGGAATCTTGTTTGTAGATTTTGTAGGTATGTAATAGTAGCACTTCTACAGAAAACAAATGACAATGAAAAATGACATCTAAAACACAGACTGTTCTTTCTGTGTATTTCCATAAAATAACTCAAAAAATTGAATAACATGTTATATTCGCCAAAGGTTTAAAAAAAATCAATTTGAAATAATACTGATATGATGAAAAAAAAGGTATTTTTCCTGAGTATAAAAATCGTACTAAAAAGAGTGTTAAAATCATACTATGATCATATAAAGAACTACAGAAGAAAACAGGCATGCATGTACACGAGATGATATCTCATGTGTACACTTTGTTCAATTAATATTTTCTAAATTTATGTAGGTTCTAAAACCGATGGATTAACTCCCACCATCGTAGTTTTGTCCTCAGCTATAATTGATATTACTGATTATTCGGATTTCGTTTGGTTTTATGCATTTTAGCATTTTTGAAATTATGGATTTCCTTTGTTTGGGTTCTAGTGCTGCTGATGAGGAAAAGATTTCCGAAATGGCCATACAGCTCATTAAAATTATTGCAGTTGGAGTTAACATATGTGTTATGGTCTCGTGTTCATTTACCCCATATCCTTTCGTGAAATATGCATGTTAAAAACAATATCTGTGTACTGTAAACGTAAAAATTTTCGCGTGGGGATAATTTCCCCTATATTCGCGATCAAGAAAAATCCGCGAAAATTTCCCCCACGCGAATAGTTTAGTTTAGAAATCTTACATGTTAAAGCAATGACACAGTCGAACATGAAAGGCTCCAAGCGCGAAAGTAACCCCCTCGCGAAATGTTTGTTCAACCAAAACGCGAAAATAACACCCCACGAAAATTTCCACATTTACAGTATGTTTTAAAATAATAATTTCTATCAAGTTTTATATAATACATAAAAACAAGATTTTGCATGTGAATAAAAAGCACTATGAAAGGAAATGACAAATTTCCCCCTTGAGTATTTATCACATTTGTAGGTTAATCATTCATAATAAAATACCGAAGTTACTGTGAATTTAGTTTCTGCATATGCGTCTTTCGACAATTTTTGTCTCTTCAGTGCAGATCAAATCAAAACATTTGGAAATCCATCAACCAAAATATGTTTAAAAGCTGAAAGAGATCTACTTACCAATAGAATCTAAAAGGAAAAGCCAAAATCGACAATTAGAAAAGGCTATGCAGGAGGGAGATACTCATAAGGTTTTAACAAAAATTCTTTAATTTAGATATTGCAAGTTTTCAAATAAAATCGATTTCTGATAACAAAGACTCAACCTAACTGTCCCAGTCTATATTTCTTTGTTGAAGATGTTGAGCAATTATTACAAAAGGACCATCATTATATCTACCTATCATAGAATATTTTATTCATTAATTTTTCTGAGTTGTTCCCCATTATTCCTGACAATAGAATTCTTTCTAGATTACACAAGTAAGTTTTTCAAGGAATTAGTGTTAAAATAAGTCAAAATTACATATGGTTCTAAGTTAAAAATTAAAAAAAAATAATGACTAAAATTTTACCAAAATATACAGTAAACCTGATATCAAAAGGTAGATAACTCGATAAAAGCCCAAAACAGACATTAATAGAAATAACTTGTAATACTAAATTAAAGAGATCGATAGTTATGTACTTTCATTCCATATTGTTTTGTCTTTTGTTTGTGTCAAACACATGTTACCAATTAACCGGCAGTGGATACCTAGTGATTACTCGCACACTCATAGTTCTTTTTCTGTATTTTTTTTCATATTTTTGTTCATTGTTCGTCTCATAGACATTTAACTCATAAATAGTGGCTGACAGAAAACGGACAAGAGGACAGGCTAAATGTTTGGATCTGGTGTCAGAAATTTTTCATAATTTTATACCCCGCAACACGTAGTGGCGAGGTACTATGTTATACCCTTAGTCGTGTGTCTGTCCGTCCCCCGAAGGTTTCCAACTGATAACTTGTGAACGAAATAACATAAGGTCTTCAAACTTAGTATATGAGTTGTTTACCACAAAACTCAGGCCAAGTTCGATTTCGGGTTCAGAGGTCCAAGGGGTTCTGGAGTTATGTCCGTTGAAACTTTGAAATTTTGCAAATTTTATAGTTTCCGACTGATAACTTGTGATTGAAATAACATACTGTCTTCTAATTTGGTATGTAAGTCGTTTCCCATAAAGGCCAGGTATAGTTTTGGGTTCCGGAGTACACGGGGGATCTGGAGTTATGCCTCTTTAAACTTTGAAATTTTCTGACGTAATGGGGTATCATGTAATACACCATTACTATTTTTGTCTTGTATTTCTCTCCCATAAATTTATAGTATTATCAATATAAAGCAAGATAACTCGAATTTTTGAAACTTATCCATTCAGAAGTGTCTGGTTACCAAGTAAATATATCTGATGAAAAGATGAAAAATGTGACTTTTGAAGGAAATATCAATACTTTATTAAGGAACTAACGATTTGACGAGGGATACAAAACCAAGACAATTACAGTCTCCAGAGACCATTATGACGATTTTAAACGAAGGAGGGTTATATCAAAAGGAGTAGATAACCAACTGGATGTCGATTTAGTGGATATGTCTAACTTTCAGAAGAACATTAAGAACATCAAATATTTACTTATACCAATTGACGTTTTTGGTAGAAACTTGTTGGTCGAACCAATAATAAACAAGAAGGCAAAAGCAGTGGTGAATGCATTTCAGATTTTTCAACGTTCGAGAAAACCCAACATAAGTGTTTTTCTAGTGCTGCTCATTTGTGAATTGTTGTATGTAATCGTAAGTTTCGGCAACTGTAGATGTTTAATATTATTTTTTGTTTGTAATTTGTTTCTGATTAAAACATTCGTCCTCCACATCTTTGAATTCAAATACACCAGTGCAAATTTTAAAACAAAACGAAGATATAACATTGAAACGTCTATACCTTGATAAAATGAAGACGACTTTAGAGACAAAAATGTCGTAAAAGATTTAAAAAGGTTTAAATATAGACGTAGTGATGTGGTGATATTATCGCACTAAAAGAGAGTATTTGATTGAGACTACCGAGAAATATGAATGGAGGAGTTTTTCAAGGTGAAAAATCGTGAATTTAGACTGGGTATCCCTGTTTATTAAGCATTGACTTTGACGATGACCCACTTAAAGGGGACATTTTTAGACGCAGAGCTTCAAAGAGTTAGGAAAAGGAAGATGACTAATTTCGCATTGAAAAAAGTATTAAAGAGATGTAAAAAAAATGAAAGGGAGGAAATGTTTGTGAAATGGATGGGATGGTCTTCAAAGTTGAACAATTGTATTTGAAAGGGCAATATACTTGATATATAAATGATATTTTTGTATATAATAATTCATTTTCAATCTTCCAGCCGACAAGATAACATGCATGAAGGAACTTGTCCTCAATGTCATGCACGATTTTCTAGGAAGGACAACATGATGAGGCATATAAAGTTTAAACATGGAAATGTTTACCCTCCTCCATCTGCTCCTCCTCCTCAGAAGATTTGTCATGAGATGATGCCTCCTCCTTCTCCTACTCAGAAGATGTATCATGAGATGATACCTCCTCCTCATCAAAAAGGTGAGGGGGTAACACAGGAAGAATTGACTAATCAACAGATATTGAAAAATGACAAGATATTGTGCAACAAAATGTTACTTTACAAGATACTGTGTAACAAAATGCTACTTTACAACATCCGTTCACTCGTTATGAATTTCACAAGAAGTTGTCGCCATGAATTATATAGCATAACAGTGAATAAAACATCTTTATCTCCGTACGACGATAAACGCTATGGTGCTATGTCTGAAAGACGGGAGTCATACGTTAGCGCATGGGCATTACAAAATTTAATTTGTTGAAATCAGTTTGTTAGCTGTAGGTCTTATGTTTATAAATGTATCTTGTAAATAAATTTGTATAAATAAAGTGTGTTTTAATTTGTTGTATTGTTTTGAAGACCAAAAACAAAATGCACAAAAATATTGAACTAAATTATTATGCCCGTAACATGGGTCGAGGAAAATGAACATGAAGACTTTACAATGTACATTTGAAGAAAAAAATAAAAAAATAAAAAACAAAGTTTAAGGTGGCCCACTCATCACATTTTTCAATTTGTGGCAGATTTCTGAGCTCCTGTGGTGTGAATGGCTTAAAGAATTTCGCACACTATAAAATACTTTTAAACAAGAAATATTCCCGATATTGTATTAACGGAAAACCTAGACATATTCATTTCCTACCAAATTTTTCAAATTTTGTATCACCGTAAAAAGCACACTGACATCATCGATACATTTCATTTAGACTACAATGCTTAATAAATTTAAATAGGTTTTAAGAAATCTTTGATTGAATAACATCAGGAATGAGCCTCCTTAACAAATTTAATTATCATCATTATCAATGTTACTGTTTTCAGAATTGTTATCACTATCATCGTCTGGTTCTGATTCATCATCTGAATAATTGTCTTCATTATCCAAGAGTTCATCAAGTAAATATCTGCTTTTCCTAAGAACAAGTAAGGTTGCCTTCTTAAATGAGGACGATTTCTCTTCCATTACATCTCGTATTTCACTGGTAATTTGTCTGTGAAGAGGACTTTGTGTCAATTCCTGTAGTCTGAATAGAAATTTTTTGTATTCTTTAATTAATAATTTTCTTTCTCGTGGAAGAAACATCCTTTGCCTGGGTTTCTGTCAGTTCCTGTTTTGTCATGATTTCATTTACCCGTTTTTGATAATCGTCATTGCTCGTACACATCATCAATGAGTGGATTGAATGCAGAATCGTCCTGATTTTCTTCCTCCATGTCTTCATCTTCATATTGTTCTGAAGTTTCTGAGTCAGTATCATTTTCGCCATATATATCTGCGTCATATCTTACTCTTTTAGCGTTTGGTTTATTGTCATCTGCCATAGGACATCCATTTTTTATGTGACGTTGGACGTCAAAATCTGTGGAAAATAATGAGCCGCAATCTATGCAAGATGGATTGTGTTTTTTCCATTTTGACGATGTGAAAGTTTTTGTCAGAATGAGGAACTTCACTGTCGGTTTCTCTTTTATAGTTCACTGTCATTAAACTATTATTCAAGCCTACCATGGGAAGAATCGCCGATTTCTTTGATTGTTCATTTTCACAATGAATAGAATCGTCTCGTATCAATCCTTTAAAAATATCGCTTTTCAAACGTTGATCATCTGGTGTGTTTTGATCCATATGCAGATTTGTTGAATCTATGTATTTAGACACAAATTTCTTGGTGTTGTGCTGAAACATTTGCCTAGCGAAGATGGTAGGTGTAAGCATGTCTCTAGGATTCTTGAACAAAACTATATTTTGACTCTTGATACTCATGGTTCTGTTTTCTTTTCCTTTGCTAAACGCACTTTGCATTATACATGCAACACTAATATTCCTATGATGACTTCCTTCGACGAAAAGTTCACACACATCCTTGCTACTCGTTGCGTCTCTCATCAAGTCATCGATGATGATGAAAGTGGGAAATCTAGTATCGACAAATGAATCATCATTTCAATTTTCTGGTATTCCTTGAACGAATAACATATTACGTATTGTATTTTGCATTTCTGTAAATAAAGGCTGCCATCTCTTATAACACCAGATAATACGTTGGGGAGTCGGCTTTATCATTATTCTCACATTTTCCAGTAAAGTTTTCATCCAACAAGTTTTTCAAGATCCAGTGCGTCCTATTGCCTGTAGAGTGAACGGATGTTGTAAAGTAACATTTTGTGTGTCATTTTTCAATATCTGTTGATTAGAAATTCTTCCTGTGTTACTCCCTCACCTTTTTGATGACGAGGAAGTATCATCTCATGATACATCTTCTGAGTAGGAGAAGGAGGAGGCATCATCTCATGACAAATTTTATGAGGAGGAGGAGCAGATGGAGGAGGGTAAACATTTCCATGTTTAAACTTTATATGCCTCATCATGTTGTCCTTCCTACAAAATCGTGCATGACATTGAGGACAAGTTGCTTCATGCATGTTATCTTGTCGGCTGGAAGATTGAAAATGAATTATTATATACAAAAATATCATTTATATATCTAGTATATTGCCCTCTCAAATCCAATTCTTCAACTTTGAAGACCATCCCATCCATTTCACAAACATTTCCTCCCTTCCATTTTTTTACATCTCTTTAATACTTTTTTCAATGCGAAATTAGTCATCTTCACTTTTCCTAACTCTTTGAAGCTCTGCATCTAAAAATGTCCCCTTTAAGTAGGTCATTTTCAAAGTCAATGCTTCATAAACAGGGATACCGGGTCTAAATTCGCGATTTTTCACCTTGAAAAACTCCTCCATCCATTTTTCTCGGTACTCTCTTTTAGTGTGATAATATTACCATATCACTACGTCTATATTTAAACCTTTTTAAATCTTTTACGACATTTTTGTCTCTAAAGTCGTCTTCATTTTATCAAGGTATAGACGTTTCCATGTTATATCTTCGTATTGTTTTAAAATTTGCAATGTTGAATTTTTATTCAAAGATGTATGAGGCCGAATGTTTTAATCAGAAACAAATTACAAACAAAAGATAACATTAAACATCTTCAGTGGCCGAAATTTACAATCACATACAACAATTCACAAATGAGCAGCACTAGAAAAACACTTTTGTTAGGTTTTCTCGATCGTTGAAAATCTGAAATGCATTCACCACTGCTTTTGCCTTCTTGTTTATTATTGGTTCGACCCAAAAATTTCTACTAAAACCGTCAATTGCTTTAAATAAATATTTGATGTTCTTAATGTTCTTCTGAAAGTTAGACACATCCACTAAATCGACATCCAACTGGTTATCTACTCCTTTTGACATAACCATCCTTCGTTTAAAATCGTCATAATGGTCTCTGGAGACTGTAATTGTCTTGGTTTTGTATCCCTCGTCAAATCATTAGTTCCTTAATAAAGTATTGATATTTCCTTCAAAAGTCACATTATTTATCAGATATATTTACTTGGTAACCAGACACTTCTGAATAGATAAGTTTCAAAAATTGGAGTTATCTTTCTTTATTTTGATAATATTATAAATTTATGGGAGAGAAATACAAGACAAAAATAGTAATGGTGTATTACATTATATCCCATTACGTCAGAAAATTTCAAAGTTTAAAGAGGCATAACTCCAGATCCCCGTGTACTCCGGAACCAAAAACTATACCTGACCTGTATGGGAAACGACTTACATACCAAATTAAAAGACAGTATGTTATTTCAGTCACAGTCGGAAACTATAAAATTTGCGAAATTTCAAAGTTTCAAGGGACATAACTCCAGAACCCCTTGGACCTCTGAACCCGAAATCGAACTTGGCCTGAGTTTTGTGGTAAACAAGTTACATATTAAGTTTGAAGACCTTATGTTATTTCGTTCACAAGTTATCAGTTAGAAACCTTCGGGGGACGGACAGTCGGACGGAGGGACACACGACTAAGGGTATAACATAATACCTCGCCACTACGTGTTGCGGGGTATAAAATTTTGAAGAATTTCTGACACCAGATCCAAACATTTAGCCTGTCCTCTTGTCCGTCTTCTGTCAGCCACTATTTATGAGTTAAATGTCTATGAGACGAACAATGAACAAAAAATATGAAAAAATACAGAAAAAGAAAAATGATTGTGCGAGTAATCACTAGGTATCCGCAGTCGGTTAATTGGTAACAAATGTATGACACAAACAAAAGACAAACAATATGGAATGAAAGTACATAACTATCGGTCCTTTTAATTTAGTATTACATTATTTGTATTAATGTCTGTTTTGTGCTTTTATCGAGTTATCTACCTTTTGATATCAGGTTTACTGCATAGTTTGGTAAAAAAAATTTTTAACTTAGAACCATATGTAATTTGACTTATTTTAACACTAATTCCTTGAAAAACTTATTTGTGTAATCTAGAAAGAATTTTATTGTCAGGAATAATGGGGAATAATGGGGACAACTCCGAAAAAATTAATGAATAAAATATTCTGTGATAGGTAGATATAATGATGTTCCTTTTGTAATAATTGCTCAACATCTTCAACAAAGTTATATAGACTGTGACAGTTAGGTTGAGTCTTTGTTATCAGAAATCGATTTTATTTGAAAACTTGCAATATCTAAATTAAAGGATTTTTGTTAAAACCTTATGAGTATCTCCCTCTTGCATAGCCTTTTCTAATTGTCGATTTTGGCTTTCCTGTTAGATTCTATTGGTAATTAGATCGCTTTCAGCTTTTAAACATATTTCGGTTTATGGATTTCCAAATGTTTTGATTTGATCTGCACTGAAGAGACAAAAATTGTCGAAAGACGCATATGCAGAAACTAAATTCACAGTAACTTCGGTATTTTGTTGTCAGTAATCAACCTACAAATGTGATAAATAATAAAGGGGGGAAATTTGTCATTTCCTTTCATGGTGCTTTTTATTTACATGCAAAATCTTGTTTTTATGTAATATATAAAACTTGATAGAAATTATTATTTTAAAACATACTGTAAATGTGGAAATTTTCGTGGGGTGTTATTTTCGCGTTTTGGTTGAACAAACATTTCGCGAGGGGGTTACTTTCGCGCTCGGAGCCTTTCATGTTCGACTGTGTCATTGCTTTAACATGTAAGATTTCTAAACTAGATTTCTAAACTAAACTATTCGCGTGGGGGAAATTTTCGCGGATTTTTCTTGATCGCGAATATAGGGGAAATTATCCCCACGCGAAAATTTTTACGTTTACAGTACACAGATTTTGTTTTTAACATGCATGCCTGTTTTCTTCTGTAGTTCTTTATATGATCATAGTATGATTTTAATACTCTTTTTAGTACGATTTTTATACTCAGGAAAAATACCCTTTTTTTCATCATATCAGTATTATTTCAAATTGATTTTTTTTAAACCTTTGGCGAATATAACATATTATTCAATTTTTTGAGTTATTTTATGGAAATACACAGAAAGAACAGTCTGTGTTTTAGATATCAATTTTCATTGTCATTTGTTTTCTGTAGAAGTGCTACTCTTACATAACTACAAAATTTACAAACAAGATTCCCTTGTACAAGCCCACAATAATGAGTGTTAACTCAACCTACAGGGTCACATTTTTGTGTTCAACCAACATTACAAGAAAACAACATACGAATTGCATTGTTGGTTAAAAAAATATGTCTGTGTACACAACCTAGTGGTCTTGGTCAATCAAAGTATTTGATTGTATAGAACTTTAAATTATCACCGTGTACACAACCTGGTGGTCTTGGTCAACCAAAGTATTTGATTGTATAGAACTTTAAATTATCAAATAACCTTGGTCAGTTTAAATGTTCTGTTACATACCAACCTAGGTATACAAAGCTTTACAATTCTTTGGTATCAATGATAGGCCTCAAACATGGCGAACAACCCTTCATACTCTCAATAAATTTCAGGCGACAACATAAGTTTTCAATAAATCTCCACATACAATCTTAATGCCCATCCCTGTGAAAATATTGAATTCAAATGACAAAATTATTGTCACCAACTCTTGTCACGTAGTCATCGAAGAACCAGCCTTCATAAATGACGTCATAATCCAACTTAACCAGCTTAACCAGCTTAACCAGTTTTAGTATCATCATTATAACACTACTAACAACTAAAATCTCGGCTGAAAGGTTTAATTCATAGATGTTTCTCACGTAAGAACGGTGAACGAAAATATAGGTACATTGTTGTAGGTAGAGAACAAGCCTACTTTGTGAAAAATCGGAGAAAAAATATACAGAGGAAGAAGTGATTAAAATGTTAGAGTTTCTGATCAACAATATATTTATCCAGTTTGGAGAACTTGTTTTCAATAGACTATCGGAATTTCTATGGGCACAAACTGTGCGCCTCTCCTAGCCGATCTGTTTCTTCACTCTTATGAAGCTGAATTCATCGAAGGGCTTCTTCAAAATAAAGTTAAAAAACTGGGCCAATCCTTCAATTTTAGCTTTCGTTATATAGATGATATTTTGTCACTAAAAAACCCTGGCTTTGGTGATTTTCTTCATTTGATCTATCCATCCTCGTCCCTTGACCTTCCCCTTGAAACCGACAACAGAGGTAGACTTCAAACTAAGCTGTACGACAAACGCGATGACTTCACCTTTCAATAGTAAACTTCCCTTTTCTTTGTAGCAACATCCCAACAGCGCCGGCATATGAAGTTTACATCTCCCAGCTCATTCGCTATTCAAGAGCCTGTGTTCGATACAGTGACTTCTTTAATAGAGCCCGGTTACTCACAAATAGGCTACTTCAACAAGTGATCCCTCCAGAAGTTTTACGGTCGACATCACCATCTTGTGGACCGCTATGGGATATCTGTTTCCCAGATGAAAATAGATTTTTCCCTTTAAAGCTTAATTGTTGTTTGCTCTACCGGATTTGACTTTACTACCGGGTTTGACATGTTCAACACGGCGGGTGTCTTATAAGAAGCAGGAGATGCTAACTCTACCGGTGCACCTGATCTCAGCCATGGTTTTTTATTGGGTCCGTGTTGTTCATCTTTGTGTGTGTGTTTCTTCATTTTTCTTTTCTGTGCCGTATCCATGTTTTGTCTCTATTTTTTTCTCTTTTTTTTTGTTTCTGATGTTGCCATTGTCTTTGGATTGTTCGTTTTGGATTGACGGTTCGGTTCTCACTTCACCTGTAATTTTGATATTATATGTTTCAATGTACAATATTTGTAGTTTAAGAATCGAAACGCGCATGTGCAAGTCACGTGATCACGTGATTTTACTAGCACCCATGTAAAAAAAAAGACATGTAGTAAGAAAAGAATAAAGACTGGCACATTGCCAAAACAACGATGAACCCCATTTGGACATGAAAATAATATGCAAATGATGCTATTCTATCCATGATATGATTCTTTTATCAATCAATTTCTTTTTTGAAAGGAAATGATACAGGTTATTACAGATAACCCTTTGTGAGAAAAATATACACAAAAACTTCATTTTTCGAGGTAAATAGAGTACCATACCATTAGATTTTCTGATATTTTCTGGATATTACTATTATATTGTGCTTTTCCGACATATTTTCATATGCTTCTACATGTATTTCTATATTTTAAACAAAATATCACGTTATTGGACTTATATAAAAACGCTTGATTGGTAAAAGAATCAGTTTTACTTTGAAGGTATTTTATTTATTTCGAAAATTTTGCTTCGAATTGAACCACTGAGACATGGATTGTTGAATGTGAATAATTTGCGCTTTATTTGGTATAATTGAAGAATATTTTTGTTAAATATTCAGAGGTTTTACTATGAATTATACCAATGAAGCATGTAGAACTAAACATGCATGTATGAGTTATATTCTAACTGAGGCAGGCGATTGTTAAATTCATATATTACACATCATTTCTGTCCAAGTGTCATCTCTATTTGAAAGTTATAGGGGCTTCTGTAACATATCGAAATGGAAGCCCCTTTTCTTAGAAGTCAAATTCTGCTTACAAGACAGTTTTAAAATCGAAAATATTATATATAGAGGTGTTATTTGAAATAAACAAGCATGAAAATACATAGAAATTGGGCAACAGATGATCAAATTTCTTTGGAATATTTTTTTTACATATGCACAGATGATGCTGCAGGGCAATTGATTATTCGCGGCTCATATATATTGTTACAAATACACAAAAACACATTTTTATATCGGGAATAAACAAACAAGGAAAACTTCACAAAATAAATATGGTCTACTTATCAAACCAAATCTTGTTCAGCTTATTTGGCAAGGTACAGAATAATAGCAAAACCACATTTACGGAGAATTTTGATGTGTATAAAGCTATAACTTGCATATTTGAATCAATGAAACTTCGATAAATAAGACAGATAACAAAACAGAATATGATAAAAACACTGAATTTTCACCTAAAAAATACCATTTTTTCAATTTTTTATATGACTTGCACGCGGAACCTGCTTGGCATTTTGCATGGTTGGTTCTTATATCATAAGTAATCTCTTGTACAATTATTAGCTTGGTTCCGAATGCAAGGCAGGGTCAAAATGCAGTCTTGATATACCCCATGTTGACTATTTTTCCATAGGCTTAATGTTAATTGCCATCGAGAGGGGTATTAGAAATGAGCCAATTTCAGTGGAATTAAGCAATGTTTTCAAAAAATACACATATGGTTAAGAACTACAAATGATCCATTGTTGAAAGGTATCAAATAGATTATGCTTTTACTAAATTTATTTTTTAGAAAATCAGTGGGCCGATTTAAGGCCCTAATGCAACCCATCCTTTACAACACATAATTTTTGTTCTTTACCCGCATCAGTAACTTCAGTAGCTTTATTTCCGGGGAATCTTATCCAACAAAAAGGTTTCTTCGTCTTTACTCGAAGCTTATTTTTATAGTATCAATTGGCAACACACTTTAGCTTTGAAGTTTAATCCATGTACGTACAAGTTTTAGGCCCTAGTTTTGGAAGGAGGTAAACGCGATTATTGGCAAAACCTCTGAACAAAAACATTTTTATTAATATTATTACCACAGAAGTATTGTCAAAGCTCGTTCAGCATTATACTACAGATGTCATTAATCTGTTACACCTACGAACCTGTGTCCTGTGTCTTTTAGGTTTTTTCCGGTTTTCTCAGGTTTAATGAATTGTCTAGTATTCGTATGTCAGATCTTCTTTCGAAGGATAATTACTAAGAAATTAAACTCCGGGGTAATAAAACGGATATTTATCGCAGAGGTAATTCTGTTATTATAGGCAAAACCGGTAACGAGCTCTGCCCCCTATTCTGGCTTGAGAAAAATATTTATTTAGCTGGCCTTATTCCAGGTTCGGAAGAATTCCTATTTACAGCCATTAATTTTTTTATGAGTAAGAAGGCATATTTAGCTACCAATAAACTGAAACCTTTATCTTATACAAGAGCTAGAGAAATCGTTTTAGCTGCACTTTCAGATATAGGTCTTGACAGTATAAAAATATGCTTTACATAGTTTAAGAAGCGGGGGTGCGACTACTGTAGCGAATAACAAGGTTCCCGATAGACTTCTTAAAGTACATTTGTACATGGTAGATGGGCCACTGAAAAAGCTAAAGATGGTTACATCAAAGACAGTATCGGACAGAAAATTCTTGTGTCTATGAATTTGGGATTATAATTCTATTTGGTTATTCTCCTATACCTTTTTGTTATGCATCTAAGTCTTTTAAGTGTTGTTGAAAAGTTTCCGAACAAACAGGGACATCGTCCAAATAGCAGAGGCATGATTTAGATGTTAAACCTCGTAGCACTTTGTCCATGAATAACTGAAACGAATTTGGCGAGGAACTAAGACCCATAGGTAAACGTTGAAATTTAAAAGTCCCAAAACATGTGTTCAATGCTCTATATTTTGAGGCTATTTGGTTCTATTTTCATCTGAAAAAATCCAGAGGAAAGATCAATGGATGTTATGAAGTTTGGAACAGTCTCGGTAAACGATTCGGTGAGTTCTTGCAAATCTGGTATAGCATAACTGAAAGTGTGTGTTTGGGAATTGAGATAGCGAAAGTCGCAACAAAATCGAAACTGTGACAAACTAGATTCTTTGTCATATGGAGGACGTTTATTTTGTGCCGTCGAACGCTTAGTAACTAACACAATTGGGCTAATGATTGGTAGTTCCTCGCTAGGGTCTACTGAACATATACTACCTTGCCGAAGGAGTTCGTCAAGGTGATGACGTAACACTTGTTTTTTATCTGGCGCCAGACGATAAGGTTGTTGATACTTTGGTTTTGCGTCAGGTTTCAATATAATTTTGTGCTCAACTAATTCGGTGTACCCAAGTGAAGGATTGTCTTTTGTAACAAATATATCTTTATTTACAAAAAGAAGTTGCTCTAATTCACATTTGTCAGAACTGTTCAAATTTTGGTTTTAAAACTTAAAATTATCTAAAAAGGCTTTCATTTCAGGACGTTTTTCAGATTCCGAAAAATTAACATCAGATTTCAAACTGACATTTTGTACTTTGTGTTCGTTTACACTAACTGGTTGTATTTGTGTACAAGATGTTAACGGTGTATAACTTGCTATTGTTTTTTAACAGGAACTGTCCTGTTTTTAGACACAGTAACCACTGATTTGGACGCCAATAGTCCTTCGGACAACATGTATTTTACTGTTTTCACACGTGCCTTGTTGTCCGTACATTATTCCTGAAGGCAATTTGCCCCAAAGCAATACTTCAGAATTCGGAGAAATAGTTGTGCGTTTAACACATGAAATATTGGAAGTTTTTGAAGTTACAGTTAATTTGCTAAAATCAAGCACTACTTTGTTTTTGATAAGATAGTCAGTGCCTAAAATTATGGGATGAGATGACATTTTCATAATGTAACAAAATATTTTGTGATCGGAACCAAAATTGTTCATAATGACAGAAGCTGTGCCAATTACATCAGTTTTATTATTGGCTAAAATTATACTATCTTGCACATCCATGTTCATGTCACACTTTTTAGTGTATGGTATTGTATTAAATAACTCTTCAGAAATAATGTTTATTGAGCTTCCGCTGTCTATCAACGCGGAGACCTTTAAAGTGTTAAAACGGACATTCAAAAATAAAAATTTTGAATTGCTACAAAACTTTGTTGATTCGTCAGAATCGGTGTCATTTGTTACAGAACTGTCGGAAAATATTGAGGAACTAAATGAACGACCTTCATTTTCTACACTTTTAGTCAAAACATGAATATGCTTTCGAACAGGTGATTTACTTCTGTTTCTTGTGGCGCCCATTATTTCCTTCCTGGGAGACCGGGCCCGGTGTCCCCCAGGTGATTCACATTTCCCTGATATCGTAAACACTGTGAAGCAATATGCCCTTGTTTTGAACAAATTTGACATACAATAGGATTAGTTGTTGTGGAAGTTGTTGACGGTTTGTACAATAAACATTGCAATGCCGAGTGACCACTTTGATAGCACAACTGGCATTGTTGATCTGGGGAAGCAATGCCCGTACCATTCCACTTACAATGTCTACGAATATGTCCTGGACCTTGACAATTATGACATGTTATTGGCTGTCTATTTTGTCCCTGTTGGGTTCAGTGACTACGTGTCCTGGTAGTTTTGTCATCGGCAAGTTTGTGAACGAATGTCGATAGTTCTGATATTTGAGATTTCAGTATAGAAATATCATCTTGATCTGATTTTGGGACAGTTTTATGAAGGGCAGCTAAACTTGGTTCATGTACACGGTATTTGTAAGCCTCCCCAGCCTTAGCTAGAGAAAGCGCTTCTGAGGTGTCTTGGGGTTTGCTTGTACGCACATAATAGGCAAGTTTTTCTGGTAACCCGTTAATAAATTTTAGCATGATTTCATGTTCGGGTTTGGATAATAAATTCCCCTTTTCCATTAATTGACAATAATAGTCTTCTATGTCTTGGGACGGACTCAAAATCATATTATGAAATGTTTCATTTTCTACAACAACTGACGGATGTTGCCATCCGATTTTGACATACTTATCAATAAACAATTGTTTAATTCCCGACCAGTCAAGCTCGGGACTAAGCCTATTATACCATGTGCGGGCTGGACCCTGCAGGTGCAAATGAAAGGCTGCCATCCTCCTCGTCATCAAGATCGTGCAGCAAGGCGAAAGACTCAAACTCTCTCAAAAAAATTTGAACCGTTTTCCCGGGGATATCCGGCAAATTTCTTACAAATTGCAAGTTTATCCATGATTTTTGTATGTGTGAAATGTTTTGAAGGCGACACTTTTGGAGTTAATAAATTAGAACTGGAAAATTGTATTTCTGTTACTTGTTCATGGTTAAGTAATGAATTTTCGGCTAAATCTGAGGTTTCCTTACTGTCAGGTAATACATTAAAAATTGGTGTTTCTGGCGTTTTTGGTACACATTTTAAATATTTAGTGGCAAAACTATCATCTGATTGGTATGAATGAACAGGCGTATCACTCTCTGAACTAACTGTACCATCAAATTTTGGAGATTTCGGGACTGAAAATTCGTTGTTTTCAAGAAAAGAGTCGTCTAAAATAGAATCATCATCGGATTCATTTGAACTTTCGGAATAGGAAAAATTGATGTCTGTATTTTTGTTAGTTTTGTAGGGGTTCATGTATCACTAATAAATGGGATCGTGTTTTTTCTTGATCACGTTCAAATGTGAAAGTCAATCATTTCTGTATCATACAATAGCATACTCAGGCAATGTTAAATGGCATACAATTGGTGTGAAAGGCAATCCTTTCCACCTAAAACTAGGGCTTAAATTTACCTTGTCTACATGTAAATTACCTCAGTTTATTACCTTTGATTAATAACAATCGTTTTTTACCAATCTGGTAAGACGAACAAGCCACAGTTTTTTCAGTAAATCTGTTGGTTGGAGACCATCTTTATAGAGTGAAAAATCGTATTTGGGTATTGAACGAGCATATGGATTACGGCGTTTTGATTTCTGTAAATCCTCTGAAAATTTGGGAGTTACTGCATTAAACAGCCTATTGGAGTCATTAATGTAAAAATTCACCTCAGCAATTTGTTGATGTAGAATACGGTCCTCTTGTACAAAATCAGTCATATTACCTTCAAATTCATGATGGAGGTTATGTTGTACAATTGAATAAATGGGTAAATGTAAAAATACAAGTTTTACACTGTTACCAAATTCTCTTGTATAAGAATAAATATCACACAACCCCTTTTTAATGTCATTAACTGCTGTATTGTCTTTTGAAGTGAGAAAAATAAAATCTCCCTGTTTTGACGTGAGGTTGCACGTACCTACCCAAACATAAAGAGTTATATTATGGAGTCTTCTGAGCTCTTTTTCTAAATTGTTTTGAAGAAATTTATACCAGTTCTCTACTGTTGCGCCACCATCGCACTAAAATTCAATAAAGGTCTCTGGATTTACTCTGACCTGTTTTTGTAAATTAAACCCTTTACTGTCACTGAGTAAAACAGGGATTCTACGGGGTGAAATAAGCGGCTGAACTCTCAGTTTCTCGATTTGGGCTTGTACTTTCCTTTCAAGATATTTTGATATGAAAATGAAAATAAATTGTTTGTAAAATGTGGACTGACATCAGCCATCACTGGTCCGCCATGGTTTTCCAGACTGCGTCAAATGCCTATGTTACGCTGCTACATATTGTTCTTTGTTTTACGAAAAAATGTTACCATGTTACCATATTTTGTATGTATTCAATGAAATTCAGGTTCTCCACCATGTAACGAGGCGGGGAACTGGCCTCGTCTAAGAAGACTCTCAGTTGCAGCTTCCTCGTGGTTTTATTAAACGAAAAAGAGACAGAACATAAAATTACAAAACTGATAACGGAAACTGGGTTTCCGGATTTACGCATTCATAAATCAATTTTATTCACAAAGAGAGACAACTCTTATAGAATTACCCAAACATTCTGACCATGCAAATCTAAGATATAACACTTGTAACGAACGCACAACCCTATTTAGTGATTACTTTTTATCGCTATTCATTTAGCTAAGAAAAACTTTATTTTCGGAGGAGTGCAACGACGGAGAAAATAATTATGTTTCTTCACTGTTCTAGCTTACTAAGCATTTTGGTTTTTTATGTTTTTTCTTTTCTGCACGGTTGATTTAGCGGGTAGTATATAAGGAAAATTTCAGGTGTTTTTTTATTAAGGTTAAGTTGAACTAATTGAAGGTGTCCTACACATTTCTAATTTTTTGAATATTTACATATATAACAGAGATACATCATAATATGTAAAAATAAATGGTGGTACCCAGACTCGTTTTTTATCTAGAATAGATTGAAATTCCCCAAAACAATGTCTTATTTAAGCTGGTTATATAGGGAAAAACCGCAAATCGTTATCTTAAAATACTGTTTACTTGTAAACTGAAATAGGCAGATATCCTACAGTTTTCTAAAAAAATGATATATTGTATGATATGTTTTAAGCTTTCCAAAGCTGTAAAAAAATCGGGTGGTACCCAGGCTTGTTTTTTCGCTATAATTCTCCAAAAACGTCGTATGTTGAAAAAAATACGGCTTCTTTTATTTGCGCTGTCGCGACGTCAATACGCCGCAATGAGAATGAAAATTAAGGTCAAATTAAGGTTTAATGCGCAACATCAATATCTATTTGGAAACCAAATGTCATTGAAATCCGACAATGTTGAATTTTCCCGCCTGTTTTGGCGGCCATTTTGAAAATGGCGGCCAACGAACAATTTTCAACACCAGATTTGAAGTGGCAACATCAATATCTATTTGGAAACCAAATTTCATTGAAATCGGACAATCATGTTGAATTTTCCCGCCTTTTTGGCGGCCATTTTAAATGGCGGTCAAGGAACAATTTTCAATATCAGTTTTGAAGTCGCCACAGCATGGCAAACATTTTATCAATTTACACTTAACCTTCATCTTCTATAGTTTTGGAAATAAAAGATGAAAAATACGAAAATTTTTAAAATTCGGTGAAAAAAGGGCAATAACTCCTACAAGGGTTTATGGATTTTCTAAAAAAATTCATGGTGGGTAGATCTTGATATGCTGAACATTTTTGCAATTTACACTTGACCTCTATCTGTTACACTTTTTGAAATAAAAAATGCAAAAATTTTGAAAAATTTATGAAAAAAGGGCTATAACTCCGAGATGGATTTACAGCTTTTCTTCAAAATTGCACAGTGGATAGATCTCATCATGTTGATCATTTTTACACCATGTCAGATTTTTGATGATATCTGTAACGGTTTTTGCAAAAAACAGCAATTTACCCCTATGTTCTATTTTTAGTAACAGCGGCCATGTTGTTTGGTCTACGTACATAAAAATCACAAACTTGAAAGTGCATACCCTGGTGATGATTCAGGCCAAGTTTGGCTTAGTAGTTTCAGAAGAAAAGATCTTTGAATAAAAGTTAACGGACGGACGGATGGACCGACGGACGACGGACAGACGACGGACGCCGAGTGATGACAAAAGCTCACATGGCCTTTGGCCAGGTGAGCTTAAAATGAGGTACCCGTGCGCATGCTCGTTTTCGTTTCCGAGTGGTTTGAAAATCGTCAAGTTTGACATATATTTACATTGCATATATATAGAAAGTTGGTTTTTGACGGCTACAAAATTAGGAAAATATTGTTTTAAAAATAGTTTAACGTCCTAGTTTTTCAAAAAACTAACACAATACTGCAGAAGTTCTGAGCTTTTTAAAAATATAAAATTTTGATAGGTCACCGCGGTTTATTTTTCTGTAAATGCATTCAAAGATACGAATTTCTGCAGAAAAATGCTAGTTTTTCACAACATGAAGGATCACGTTTGCCGATGTCGATACGAATAAAGAGAGTTGCACAAACAGTATCTTAGCAGGAGTCCTACAGACAAGAGACATTGATTAAATTGACTTTCCAAGATAAATCGCTTATATTTTAAAAACTAACGAAAGTACATGTATAGACTGAAAACAGTCTATCTATATCAACACACAAAACGCGGGATTTTTGGAGTTTTCGTTGCTTTAAAATTATATCCCTGAAAATAGCAACTACAAAACCATCTTCAAATATTTTACATTCATCAAAGTTTTCAACTTCGTGTGAAGTCTGTGTTTTATTTACATAAGTAGTGAGAAAAGTGCCGCTTTTGGACCACTTTAAGCCATGTTAATCCTATGGAAGAAGATACATGTGAGGATATCTTTTGAGGATACCCTATGACGTCATCTAGTAATTAATTTAGGTCTTATTGATTAATTGGTGTTGATTAGTTTTTAATTAATAATAAATATCATTGTTTTTTTTTAATTGGTGTGCATTTAATTATGTTTTCGTATGTAAACAGATCGTTTGGTATCCCCCTATTTACGTACGTTTTATGTCTAACATTTATTAGACATTTTACTGTCTACAGTAATTTAATTTACCTGTAAGGTAAAATAACTTATATTCATTCATGTTTATAATCGTTCAATCACTGAGGCACGAAGTGTATATTTTTCTTATCGTGTCGAAACATGTTTATATAATCCAGTTTGAACCGGATAATATATTTTCGACACCGTTTTGAAAAAAGAAAAAAAAAACTTTATGAACGCGTCCCTTATATTTTTCATGACAAACTGTTATTTTACTAAATTAATTTTTGCTATTTAAAATTCACAACCACGTAAACATCAAATACAGCATATATTTATAGTTTGTTTAGATTTTGAACAAGGTGTAAATAAGATAGAGTGGGGACATACAGTAAAATACAGAAAATTTACATTCTTTTGTGCATACTGCAATTCATATCATGAGTCAGAAACTGATAAACTTAACTAATAATAAATTGTATTGAAAGTACAGTATTAAATCTTTAAGATTTATATTAATGCAACGTATCAATCCCCCTTTTTCTTACCGTTTGTTAACATGGTAAAAATTGAACCCGAAGTAGATATGAAGTTTCAAATCGATTTAATAATCCGAATGATATTGAACCCGAAGTGAGTATTAAACAGTTCTTCACAATTAAAGATAAATATCCGACTTTATTACAACCAAATTTTGTCGACATCATAATATCATATATATGCTCAATATGACGACTAAAGCAATTGAAGAGGCCCACGCGAAAGGGTCGCAGGTATTTTTGAAATACAAAAATTACCAACGTTCCGGGCCAACGTTGCACTGTAAATTTTTCTATGCTGAACACACTTTTCGAAGAGTAACTGGCCGCTATTCAGCAGCATTAGAATCAAATTATAGTGAAATTAGGAAGGAATGACATGGGATACGTCAAAACAATTACATATATTATAGTCATAACTCGAACGAGTTTCATTTTCCGTTCGTTTGTCGAACAAATCAGATGGATGATAAAGATTGTCCAGCGTGCAAAATACGATTTTCTATAGAAAGGATGTGATGAAGCGGCATCTTAGGAACAAACACGAAACCAACTCACCATATCCACAAAGTGCGTTTTCACCTCACGAGTCATATGAGGACTTACCGCCGCC
>MJUU01069184.1:25618-41819 GCA_002080025.1 Modiolus philippinarum
GGGGGGTCTGACAAACGATGGATGAAAACACGTGAAAGTACATACCAAGTATACCCCTTAAAACTAGATGTGCTTGTTACAGGTGCACTCAATTAAAAATACACATTTGATCAAAAACTAATTAATATGTCACTAATTAATTAATTAGACCGGACTTCACTACACAACGATGACGTCATAGGGTATCCTCAAAAGGTATCCTCATAAGTATCTTCTTTCATAGGAATAACATAGCTTAAAGTGGTCCAAAAGCGGTACTTTTCCCACTACTTACAAACAGTACCTCTCAAACTGTGAATATTTGAATTCCACACTTTCAAAACCACACAATCAAATAGTTTGGCGAATATCAACTTAAAAAAGAACAGTTCAGAAGTCGCGAGGAATATGGTGTGATATTAAATAACTAAATACCGAAGTTACTGTGAAATTAAAATGACGCATAGACCTCTTATTACAGCTACTGGAAAATGTGCTGAATCTTTTATTTTCTAATTCAAAATATCTGAAATGTCATACATTAATCAATCATCCGTCAATGCTATGCAAATAACTAAATACCGAAGTTACTGTGAATTTACTTTCTGCATATGCGTATTATGACAACTTATGTCTCTTCAGTGCAGATAAAATCTAAACGTTTTGAAGACTTGAAACTCTTCAAAGATGTTTTTGAATATTAAACTCATACAATTTTGTCTGCATTCATATATTTAGAGAAAACACTTCTATAATTGTTTTTTGATGTTCACAAATTTTATTTGTAAAGGTGTTTTTTAGGCGCTGACTATGCCGTGCGCATCGTGTTTTAGGTCTGAAAAAAGAAACCACTGCGTTTTTAGGTCGTATAGTTCTTGGTCTAGGCAGTCTGATAAATGGAGCGGACAATAGAGCTTTTCTTAGAAGTATCATTATTCTATAAAAACATGGCGAATATCTCGCCAAGCTATGATCTTTGGTCTTTTTTTTTGTTATATGCGACGGTGAAGGCGATGTTCCATTACCTATCCGTACCATGTGTTTGTAGAGATTGTGTCTCATGTGCATTTCCTCCATATCCATTCATTATCTTTTCTTTTGTTTCTTTTTTTTTTTGACGATTTTGTAGTATGCAAAGATGAAAGCGTTTTTCCATAATTATCAGTACCGTGTGTTTATAGAGACTTTGTCTCATGCCCATTTATTCAATATCCATTCATTATTCTTTTTGAGCCGATTTTGTTGGTTGTTTTTAATAAGAAGAGGCAATTTGTGTTACCCGTTTACAAGAAGTTTTGTCGACGAGATCCTTCCTGTCAGGGTGACACCACAATGCATTCGGGGAAATCATATGAAACATCATAGGTTTTTTACGTCCCCAAGAACGTCATACAATAGAAAGGGACGTCACCAAAGTATTTCAAAACAAGACAACACCAGATGGCGTTCAATTAGTTCGACTTGACCTTAATGCGACGTTCGTTACAAGTAGAGTACGGATCGAAGTGTGTAACGTGTACATTTGTACTTGTATCCCTTCCCCGCCTGCCCCTGTCCGTCTTTCTTTTTATCCCTTTTATAATTCCAACATAATTTGCCTTTTCTGATATCATTTTGTTACCTCATTGTTGAATGTGAAACAAATTTGAATGTTGTTTGTCATGCAATGTATATATGTTGGTGTATTAAAATGCGATCTTGTAAAGAACTTGTTACTTTTTATCGCCATTCATTTAGTTAAGTGAAGTTGTATTTTCGGAGGAGTGCAACGACGGAGAAATTAAAAGTCAAAAGCTATGCACCATGGAGATAATCCATATTTATTTAGCAAAATTTTCTAAAAAATTAGATACATGTATGACAAGTTTTTAAAAATAACACTCAAGTACAGACTAACCCTCGTGGACTAATAGTCCAGCAGCATATCTATTTTTGTATCGATTGAAAGTTGATTTTGTTGAATTTCTTAGCTTCATTTTGTACCTTATATCTTAATTAATTGATGGGAGATATTGTTATCAATTCGAGTCGTAAGTTCTTTTGATGTTGTTCACATTTTTATATTTGAAAATTTTTAAAAACTGAAAAGCGTATGCTCTTAAATAAAACTGATTAACAAACACAACTTATCTTGGTCATATTCGAGAATTTGAACCATTGACCAAACTATCCAGGAATGGAAGGTAACTTATTTAGTTCCAAATGACTATCAGTAAGACATACGCCGTATGCTACTTTTTGGCCATAAGTAAGATTATAAAATGAATTTCTACTAAATTAGATGAAGTGTGAAAAAGACAAGATTTTGTAATAACTTTTCTAATTATCTGTCTAGGAAATTCATTAAACAAGAAAACTACCGGAATTGAATTAGCAAATGTTTTTTCTCACATTTACAGTTTCAGAAGTATTTTGAGAAATGAACATTACGACCTTAAGTCCTCTGAATATAAAATACTGAATCATAAAATAACTCAAAACAGAAACTGTTATTTGAAACTTGTTTCGAAATTCTAATCATAACAATTGTCTTACCCACATTCTCGAAGTATTACAATCACTCAGTATTTTTCTTTCCTAATTATCCTTATGAACAAAATGTAATTTTGTATATACACTTTAGGTAAATGTACGACACCCTCACTGAATCATCAACTCTGCGACGACCAACGTTTTAAAAAGGTAAAACTTCCAAGTAGTTGTGATTTTGAAAATGGTGCATGTAATTACAAGGCTCCAACATCAAGTTCTGCATTTACATGGTTGATAAGTCACGGAAAGTATGGATATGGCAGAGACAGCATCCAGTCTCCACATGGCGGAGGTATGATTATATTGTCAGTGAATAAAATTGAGAAATAAAAATTGGTTATCTCTGCACTTACCAGACAAATGCACATTTTCGGTATTTAATTGTTTATTTCCTAATGACCCCATACATTTGAATTAATAAAAAATGAAAGGTCCTTTGATTAAATAAAATTTATTTCAAATATAATCTTTTTGTTTGGTAGTATTCGAGAAGTCTAGGAACGGTCAATCATGCTTGAGATAAGAAAGCTGCAGAGACTTTGTCTCATTTGCATTTACTCCATACCCCTTCATTGTTAATTTGAGACAAGACAACTAACAACAGCAATAAATAACAATTTTCATAATAACTAAAGAAGAATAATTGTTATGTCATGTCATGCTGTAGGATGATGTGCTGAATATAAGTTTGATTCAGAAGTTAACATTAACGTTTAGGTCAATGCCCCGGTCGTTCCTTTTCTGTTCCATATTGTTCAGTCCGTCTTTGTTAAACAGTAACATAATTTGCGCACGTTGGTTCACTTAAATACTATGTTCGCTTCAATTTTGTCTTTTAAACTCCTCAGTTTTTTCAGACAAGAATCGATATACCATATATTGGTGTCAAATCATGAAAGCTAAATACTTCTTTGCATTGTTTAAAGACAAATTACACTAATTAAATCTGACCCAGGGATTTTTGTCAAACTCTGCAAAAATATTCCCCTGTATGAAGACTTGATAATAAGCTAAAAAATATATATGTAACATTCACAAAATAGGTCAATTTGAGATTAAAAATTTCAGTAGTTTCTTTTGGCAAGTGCTGTTTCAGTTTTATTTCAGATGAATTCAATAAATTATATACCGTTAGATTCGGCATTCCTTCTTTAAAATCAGAGTATTCCTATACCATATACGTATGTCTTAAATACCTTCCCGCCAAAATAAAAACAAATTTAAGGTTTTTAGTTACAAAATAGGGTAAATTAAATACTTCTGACCTAAGGATTTTCTTTTAAGATTGCATGTACACAGATTTTTATTTACTTTAAATTTTGACACTTTAAAAAGTAGAAAGATAATATACATTTATGGCCTTTAATTAAGGATATTATCCATAATTATCTAATCAACAACGGTGCATTTCATTTGCGCACTTTTGCATATCATTTGCGCACATTTTGTATTTCATTTGCGCATTTATTTTATTTCATTTGCGCATTTTGCTTTTTGATTTGTTCACATTTCTTTCGTTTGTTTTTCATTTGAACTATACCTCTTCTGTTAGCCGGACATTAGTCAGTTGAGCCTCTTTTCCACCGAGGAGTATGGTTTTGAATATGATATATGGACTATGTGCTGTATAGAACTATTAATTCATGTAAAAAGCATCCGGTCCATTAATGTTTTAACAAAATAAAATAGTATAGTTGGCCACGATTAAAAAGTAAAAAACACAAAAATATACAAATTAAAAAACACATAAACAACAAAAATGGAAAGAAGGGAAGGCTGCCCAACGAGCGTTGTTCTAACTGAATCTAGGTGAAGGAAAGTTTGTCCATCGTTAATAATTTGGTGTTTGTCCCATCACTTTTATAGCAAAAAAGTCATCAACCTCACCGGTCTCCAGAATTTCCGATATCACAGGATTCTTTTTTTGTACTCTGCACCCTGTAAAGTTACCGTATCTTTGTAAACTTAATACTGGAGATGGAATTTTATAAACAGTTAACTTTGTAAATTTTAACTTTTGAATATATGTTAAAAAGGGTGCAAATAAAATAGATATGCGCAATGAACGAAAATTTGTGCGCAAATGAAATATTAAAAAGTGCGCAAATGAAATGCCACCTAATCTCAAAAAGTGCGCAAATGAAATGCAGCCATCAACAAAAGGTTGTTTTTTCGAAGTCCATAACTGTATTATTTTATTGATCTAAAAACTGAAACAGGGTGTCTGAATAAATCAATATCTAATTCATCTGAAAAACGTCTGATTTTTATACTGGATATAGTGTAAGTCATCACAGGGACTTGTTCCCTTCCTTAAAAAAACAGATTAGTTAACTATCAAAAAGAATCTCGGAGAAATTTGATAATTAAGGTAGTAATGGAGTTTAACACTGCGCATCTAACAAAAAAAAAAATAAATAAAAAAAAAATAAATAAATAAAAAAAAAAAAAAGAAATACACTGTGGGAATGTTGGCAAAATGATTTTTGATGTAGAAACCTAAAATCGTGATGCTTGATCCAAATATCTCTTAATCTGAATCTTTTGTTTATTTAGGGCGGAGAACATTTTAACGAAAATGAATTTAATTCAGATGGGAATTTTAGCGAGAAAAAAAGTGAATATTTTAGCGAATTAAAATGAAATTCCCTGCGTAGCCTCAATATTACCATAACATTTTTTCAGCTGTCAATTCTTGTGATTTTCGCATTTGAGACCTATTGTAGTTACACTTTTGCAGAAACTAAATTCACAGTAAATTCGGTATTTGTTATTTAACATCTATGATGGTTCAATTCTCGATTTTTCATATTTTATAAGAGTTCAATACGAGTAGTTTTGGGAGACAAGGACATAAAACCGGTTCAACCCGCCGTTTCTTCTGGAATGCCTGTTCCAAATCAGGACCATTGCGTTCAAACATTGTTTTAAAACTATATCTATCTTATAGTTGAAGCTGCACGATAATAAAAAAAATCTCCGAGGGCATGGGCCGAAATAAAATTAAGAAGTATTATTGAATATGCAATTATGCATCGTATTGCAATCATTTTATTAAGTCAGTCTACAACTTTACTTGCAGGACTAATGATTGGTCTTCATTACCTTTTGTGGACTAATCTGTATCTTTAGAAATGCGTTTAGTAACAGATCCAGTAACACGTAATTATTTGTTTGGTCATATAATCCCTAGCACCTTAATTGAGATGAATCTAGTAGTACCTGATTTTGTCTATTAATATGATTGTTTAGTTTTTAATCCAATTAAACATGATCATTTATCTTTATACCTTTACAGCATGTCAATGCTTTAGGAAAAAGTTTTTCTAAAAAGTTGTTTTGTAAAATTACATCCAAGCTCTTTTGTTCTAGCAGGGGTAATCTGAATCGGATCACCCCAGCAATCTCACCCCAGTAAGAATTTTACTTTTTGTGCTGCTTAGGCAGCACTATACCATTGCATTGTCTCCAGACGAAATAAACAGCCAGATGTACCTCACAAATACGCATAACATAGTCCATGTCTTTAAAATTGCTCAAATGGAAAGTATGTGTAGTTCAAACAAAAATATATCGTGAAAATGTAGCTTTAATCTGACAGTCCCCATTCGCGATTCGGTTCGTTCGTGACAAATTTCTGCAATGCGCTGTAATATATTTTACAAGTTTTCATGAATGGGATTATAGTAAATGCTTCGAAACGCAGTAAATGACTAAATACCGAAATGAACATGATAAATGCTTGTATCGCTGTGGACTCTATAGCAATATGTCTTGAAGTTTTTATTGCTGAATGTTTACATCTATTTTATAAAGGTTCGAAATCAAGTTTGATTTCTTTACGACAGGTGTGCGCGCATATGTAAAAACGGTGCCTAAATATGTCAACTCCACAAACTTCTATATTTGGAAATAAACAAAATTCGGAACTCTCTAGAGTTTACCATACAGCAACATTGAGTTCGAATACCAGCCAAGGGACGTAATCAAGGATTTCTGGGATATATTCCTCATCCTAAGTAAAGTCCAGAGAATTCTGAAGTTTACTTTCGTTTCATGGTCAATGGCGTTTCATGGTCAATGGAGTTGACGATTTAGTCCATTTCTCCACAAAAAGGATTGCTCCAAATTAAACGGAATGTAATCGGGTGGGGCTCATGATATATTTTGAAAAAATAAACATCTTTGGAAGTGAACTAGACCAAGTTTTAAATATTTTCTGAGGAAATAACAAAATAAATAGGGGTTGAAGCGAGTAGGTGTGGAACTGATGTCCACCCCACGACGAGGAAATGTCTGAAAGAATAATTTAGGACTTGATTTGCTACAACGAGTGAACTGGTTGCTTGCTGATTTTCCATCACTTACAGCGATTTCCTCTTTTGTTGCGAATCGTTTCGCAGCGACCATGATTGCAGTCAGTGCCTGTGATTGCAGTGGGTGTACATTGTCATAACGGCGGATCAGCAGGCATTAAATAGACTGATGCATGGAGAAACCGTTCACCATGTCGAGGGTAAGACGTAACAACTACATTACATGCTTTTAGGGGAAATCTTGTAGGGTTTTTGTTAATGTCATGATACATGTTTCTTAGACTCTAAACTATATGTATGTCACTAGTATCAAAAGGGGTGATGCCTACATCATATGTAAGGTATCAAATGCCTGTGGCATGATACTACAAGTATAGTATTTGAAATTCCCTTTCATATCTCAAATTGAAGCCAAGTCTACAAATGTACAATGTCTTACCTGGTTGTTATGACAACAGAAAAAAAAATCCACATCAATCGATACCTGGCACTAGTACCGTTTTCTGTACTCCATGCCTGTAGATATAACTCTGTTATTTACTGTTGTTATATGTAGATCCACTTTTATATAATAAATATCATAAAAATCTTGTTCTCCCCAGTATTTACCAAGCTTTTTAATGATGGTGCTTCGATGATAGATTCAGGAGGATAATAAAAAGATTATTCCATAGTTTAACTGTTCATAGTACTGTTATAGTTTAAAGTATGTCAGAATAATTAATTGAATTAAAGTGCATCGTTATAAAAGGGGTGGTCAAGATGCATAAGCGCAATTCATTTTAACCATCCCTATTCTTATGAAGCACTTTAATTCAATTTATTACCTTGAAACAAAACTCATTTTTTTTCTTTACTGACCCTTTCATGTTCATTGCTATTTTAAAATAATTTTTCCCATTTTGGCCTGTCAGTTTGCATGTACTTTTTTGTTTATATGTTTATTCTAGTGATAGATGTCATTGTGACTTGAGTGCTTATTTTTATGCTCTCTCAAAAGACAGACGTATTATGGTATGCCCTCTGTTTGTCTGTTTGTTAACTTTTTTGTTTCCCGAGTTTTTCTGTAACCACTTGATACATGTATATTGTATATTGGTGTATCTAGATGAGATGCAGCTTTTGGACTGATTTTTTAAAAAAAATATCAAGTTTAAAATCTTTTCTTGTTTCAAAGATAACTGTCTAAGCAGCACTCCAGCGTTCAGTGCTTTGATTTAATTTTTGTAAAGACCAGACTTTGAGAACGGTTGCACATAGTTAATGTTATGTTCTGCTATCCATAAAATTTTCAAAAGATAAGGATTTGAAAATCTTAAAAATACCATTGCCCATTGTTGGATTCGAACCATGGTCGTCTCCTTTACTAGATTTCTGCCTTACCTATTACTCCACGAACTCGTTGGGATTTTCTTATTATAAAATTGTATATAAGGACAATAAGGATATATATTATTATTATAGTAAAGACATTATAAGCATGGGAAGAGTTTTTAAGAATGTATATCGGTTTTCCTTCACCTTATATGTTAGCCGGGATGTAATTTAGTTATCACGCTCGGACTTGGTGTGCCATTTTAAGCGCACCCATCCGGCCTCCGGTCGTCGGGTTGATCTTATACAGACACACCGCGTCTTCGTTTTATAACTATTACAGCAATCAATGTTGATTGGGACTAGTGAGCCAAACAGGGAGATTTTGTTCTATATGAAGTGTTACTAAACAAATTTCTAAAGGTTAAACGAGATGTCAAAAGATGGTACATGTAATAGTCAAGAACACAGTTTTGCAGTGGCTAAAACAAACTGCTAGTCAGTCTGGTCAAGGTATCTACAAAATGACTGAAACCATATGAAATTGATTTGGCAATATGGCCTTTTTCAGGATCCACATTTTCAAGTTTTTAAGTAGGCAGAAAATGGACTTTCCATGTTATTATTTTGATGTCACTGTGAAAGAAATATAAGTGGCATTTAAAGGAGCATATTACCTAAAGTATTTTTACTTTGTTTGATGAAAGGATATCCGGACACATGTTATTTAGTATTTGAAATGTAACATTAGAGTGATTCAAATTTGATATTATTTGTTGACATTTTTGTTTTTATACAAAGTGGATTCCTGTTAGAAACCTTAGAAAGAATGCAAAAAAATAAATATTAGACCGTTTTTGAACTTTTATTCTGGAGAAGCGCTACAAAGGGTGGACATAAACATTTGCATATGGATTAACAGGTTTATTTGCAATCCGTATACAAATTTTGGCCGAAATCAAAAGATGGCCTTTTTGGGATCCACTTTGAACAGACACTAAATTGATCTGTAATACCGAATTGTGCATTGTATGTGAATCTATATGTTCACCTGCGACAATCTACATTGTTTTCACGTAAGTTCAAACTGTAGGAATGGAAAATTCTAATATTTTTTTTTCAAATAACTTCTATAATTTTGCATCTTATGGTAAACAATCAAAAAAACATTTCTACCTCATTCAAAGGAGAGTTCGATTTATATTCTTCTATTTCAACCACTTCCCCGTCTGTACAGGTAATGGTCGAGAGACACGTATGCTGTATTTAGGGACAAAAAGGATATTGGCACCCAAAAAAGGAAACTCACAAAATCGCGTTTTTCTGAAATTATATTTCGAGAAACAGATCTAAATATGAACCTACTTTCTGCATAAATGAGATGTAACTAATCATTGAAATATAAATTACCTGAAATTATCGAAAAATCATATTAAAGAATTGAAAGATTAACTTTTTTATTTTTAGATAGTTATCTTAAAGTTAGGCGTAAACGAACTTGTGCTTCAGTTATTTAAGAAAAAGAACACAGTAACTTTAATAAGAAGAAACTTCAAAATTTAGAGACCAGTGAAAACCGTACAATGCCTTATTTAAAACTTATTTATTTCCTCTTTCTAACAATTTGCATTTAAACTTTTCAAAGATCAAAATAAAATTTTGTAAACAATCGCGATGAAATTTAGCACGATTTTTTATCTCAGCGATACCCACGGGTGCTCATTGGAAAAGAAATATGTGAGACGAGTTTTCGGTTGTAACGGAGGAGACAATTTGTATATTGCAAAATCAAAGAATGCCATGCTGTAGTAAATGCATTCAGGATAGTTCATTGACGTGAAGAAAGTTGAACTCTGGCAACATCAATCGACGACAGAAAATCAGACTTAAATTGTGACACTTTTCATTCCCGTAATGCATTTGACAATGATTTTAGTTATCTTTTCAATACTTTTTCATCGTTCTATATTCCTCCTGATATATTGAAATATTGATATTTTATGAATATATCAGAATTACATCATCAGTGGTAAAATACAAGAACTGTCAATTTAGTGTGTTGATACTTCATAAAAATTTCTTTAGATTGGTCTGAGCCTGTTGAGAATGCATGGTGATTGGTTTGAGCCTGTTGAGAATGCATGGTGAGATTCCCTTTGTTCCTGCATTGCATAGTAATTGTTTCTCACGATTTCGTTATATATTCATGTATATTTCTATTTTCGTCGACATCAGCTAGATTAATGCTCATTTGTCAATTCTTCTGTACATCTTTCAAAAATGCAGAATATTGCATTTGTCGACACAACTTCATGATTGACAATATATTTGTAGAATTTGGAGGACAAGTTCTGCAGTAGACAAAATGGATATCTACGAGGACTAATTATGCTCCACTTTAGTAGATTTGTTTCTTTATTCGTATTAAGCCACGTTCATACAAGGCATAGTTAAGAAAAAAGACAACAAGTTTGCCTATATAGATGTTCTTTCATTCAAAAATCCTCAATTTAAGGATAATCTTCATCCTATATACCCAAATGAGCTCGATATTAAAAAGACCATTGATACACAATCATCAGCATCACATCTGGACCTATACCTCTACATTGACAACTCTGGACGTCTGCAAACAAATTTATGATAAGTGTGATGATTTCGACTTTCCAATTATGAACTTTTCGTTTTTGAGCATAATATATTTTTCGTTTTTTCGTTTTTCCAAATCTCCGGCTTATTCAAATTGCAAGTGTAAAATCCGATTTTGTCACAGTCGGTGTTTGTCAAAATAGAATAAAATAGATAACAGAAAACACCTACAATGGCCGAAAAACATAGTCACATGCCACAAAGTAACAAGGAACTGCACCAGAGAGAAAACTCAAAATAAAAATGCAAAAGACAAACTTAAACAACGATAGGAACTCGGGACAGCCGGACTTAGTACCGGCACAAGCAAAAGCCAGCGGTAGAGTTAAACCGGTTTGGATTGTCAGTCCGGTAATAGACTCTGGATCTATGCAAAGATATTATCAATGATAATATCATCTGTGAAAAAGAAAAGCTGTAACGGTCTGACAAATCATGGTGACGACCGTAAAACTTCTGTAGTGACAATTGCAACAATAATTGAACATACCCTTGGTGTATTAGTTTTTGAGACAGTAATTTCGCTTTCTTGACAAAATCGCTGTACAAAATACAGGCCCGACAATAGCGAATGAATTGTGAAATGTTCTGAGGGCGTCTTTACTGAACAAAGGTGAACTTAACAGTAAAATATCTGAGGAACAAAGCACAAGATTACATAAATCAAAGTCCAGATACAAGGCAAAAACGAGAACACTAGAACACAGAAGACTAAAGAACACTAGGACACAGAAGACTAAAGAGGCAACACACTGACAAAACACACAAATACAACACTCTAACTAAAGCACTTACAGTGTGATTGCATGTGCTCCGGAAGGGTAAGCTTGTCCTGTCCTGCATACAGCACCCGTCACACAGCCAGCGAGGGCATTGAAAACTTTAAAAGACTTGAAAATTACTTATTTCTTCTATGTTGTCCATACATTTACATATTTTTTTCAATTTTTTATGCACACTACTACATACAGGCAGTTCTACAGACAAGTTAATCTCAATAAAAAAGAATTTTATGGTAAAAAAGACCTAACATACATGCTATTATTTAAGCTTAGCCATATATAGGGAAAGATAATATAAACATAAATATCTAGTTCATTCATTCCAAATATGAATGGAACATTTTTATTGTCCACAAGTCCACATCACATCAAAATTTTACACCAGAGAATAATAAAAGTTGTCCATTATTTTTCATTGTTACTTATATAGAAATTATAAGTAGAAGATAGTTGAATCTGTATGATTTACCAAACACCATTTTTTTTTTACCTGAAAACCACCATCTATAATTATACGGAGCCAATTGTGTAATACAACCAGTAGTTGGATAAGTGACAACAATTGACTAAAAAATGTTGAGTAAAACCTCACGAAAACGTACGGGTTTGTCTTATAAGAAGCAGGAGATGCTTACTCTACCGGTACACCTGATTTCACCCATTATTGGGTCCGTGTTGTTCAACTGTATGTGTGTCTTCATTTTTCTTTTTTGTCCCGTACTCATGTGGTGTCCTTGTCCTTGTTTCTTAGTGTTTCCGATGTTGCCATTGTCCATGGATTGTTAGCTCTTTTGACTGACGGTTCGGGTCTCATTTACTTTATTTTCTACTATATACAAACTTCGTTTGAATTATTTTTCTATTTTTAATAAATTGCAATAAACAACAATTGCACTATTTTTTCATTTCTGGGAGAATATCATTTTTGTACTGTATGCAAAGCAATGTATATGTTAATATGTTGACTGACAACTGATATCAGCGAAGGTACAGCATTTGCTATCCAAATCATTTGACTTAATTTTTGAATGGAAAACTGCAATGGTCCTGACTTAGACGTACAGGCATTTCAAAAACAAATGGTGAGTTAAACTTATTTTATGACTCACCTAACCTCCCGTTCCAATGCGGCAGTGTTCGGTAGCAACTCAAAGGCAATTTCTGTTAAAAAGTCATAGATATTGAAAAAAATGATAATCCAGTACTAAGAAAAAAAAATAATCTTGAGCCACAATTCGTTTTCGGTTTGAAATTTTCCATAAGGGACTGATATCTATTAAAGACCTTTTTAAATGATCGTAATTGACACATTTTTTTGTTTTTTTTGTTTTGTTATTTTTTTTCATTGTATTTTAAATAGGTTTGGGTCCTTTCGACTGAAATGAAGTAAATATTTAAGGCCATATAATACATAGATACCCAAGTTGCAAAATAAACAGTAAATTTCGTTATGCTGAACACGTGTTTCAAAAAGTAACCTTAGAATCAAATAATAATGGAAAGCCATAATCCAAAAGTAGTGAAAAAAGAAGTAGTTAGTTCAAAATGAGCTTGTGACGATATGTATTGTTTAAAAGTGCAAATAAAGTAGGACTATTTTTTGGTTGTCTTTTCATTTAAAAATAATGATGTGAAGAAAATGCAGTGCACGTGAAAAGCATAATAAGGTGTAATAAATTTTTCAAATTGGGTGGCACATATTCTTCCAGGACAGTAGTTTATTGTTTATTACAGTCAATATGAGGATTGAAAAGCAAACAGAGCTTGCTGCATGCCACATGAGGATAGGTCTATAGACCATAAGTACACTATAACAGACATGGAGTAAATGTTATATTGAGATTGTCTGTGGATACATGTTCGTAGGAATATTAATACGGAGAGCTTTGTAGCAATGTCATGGATTTATAAGGCTTGATTTATACGTTTTAGAAATGGTGCATAAATGTACAAAGTATAACAAGGTTAAATAAATGTGCATCATATTTAAGTTCAAATTAAATAGTTTAGGTGAAGATGACATTTTTGCGTGGAATTATTAGCATTTTGTAATGGCCATTTAAAAATTGTATATATGCTCCAAATTTGTTGAATATTTACAAGTTGGATTTTTCTTAATTCTGAAATGCTTAAAATTTCCCAATAAACAATATCAAGCTACATTTGTTTTTATCTTTTATTGTCCAATGTCTAGATATTAAATGAATCTAGGCGCAGTTCTTTAATTTAGTGTAAACTTTATTTTATTGAATATTAAGTTTGAATACAAAACATGTATATAAACAGTAGTACAATCAGGATTGGAAAACAAGTGACAGGTCACTTTTACAAATTCCGTTCCCTAAAAATGAAAAGAATAAATAATCAGAAGTGGCAAACAACAGTGTATATATGATTATAGTATTTGGGTATATTTGGTGACCATTGATACGACTATAAGTAATTGGGCTACACGGGGATAAGTAAAGTGTAAAATATATAAAAAAAAAATTGATGTAAAACACAAAGTAAACTATTTTGTGTATAATACAAATAAGAAAAATTATGTAAATCTCTTTGATCTGAGTATAAACTCTTGAATGGCATTAAAATTATTAATATTTTCGACTTCAGACAAGAATGGATTGCCGAAAAGAAGGTTGTTAATATTAATATCGCCTACAAGTTTATTCACAAGCAAAATACGCAACAGGTTGAATTTATTACAGTGAAGCAAAAAGTGCTGAGACGTTTCAACTTCTCCACAAGTACAATATGGATCAAGAGCCAAATTCTTCTTGTATAAATGATATTTGAGACCACTACTCTCAGTTCTTAATCTAGTGTGCAATATTTGCCCATATCTGCTACCACAATAAAAGTAATTAGGAATATCCTCGTTTTTTTTCAAAAATTTTTTTAATGCACTTAAGGGAGAATTTCTTATATGTATAGGAAGCCCATTCCACAGGCGTACAGTGGACGGAAGAAAACTATTGAAATACATATTAGTTCGTGTAGACACGTTAGGTAAGTTCTCCGCATTACGCGTCCTATACTGATGAATATGAGCGAAATTTACAGGAACAAGATTTGATAAATAGGCAGGCGAGTTTTTGTTACACATTTGATGAAATAGTATTAACCTGTGGTTTATCCTCCTATCTCTCAAAGTTTCTCAACCAGATTCTTTTAAAAGAGAATTAATACTGGTAAGCATCGTAGCTCCAGTTACTATGCGAGCAGCATCGTAATTAATTTTTTCCAGCTCATCTGTTAAATACTCAGAACAATTATCCCATACTACGTCGGCATACTCTAGGATTGGTCGAACATAAGAAAAAAACATGGTTTCGAGAGTTTTTCTGTCGGCTTTGAACTTGAGTTTCCTCAACATATTGAGACGAGAAGAAGCTTTTGACATGATGCAACTGATATGTAGATTCCAGCTACCGTTAGTAGAAAATGTCAGTCCAAGGTGTTTATGGGAGTCGACATTTTTATAATATTACCATCCATTGTCAAGGGAGGATGAAAATCGGGATCTTTTTTACGTAATATAATCATAGATTCGGTTTTCTTTGGATTAAAATTGACAAGCCATCTTTCAGCCCATCTATGTATGCGAGACATATCAGAATTTAATGAAATCGAAGCAATAAGCGGGTTTTCTACAATAACAAAAATGCTTGTATCATCAGCAAATAGTTTTATGTTGCAGTTTACTTCATCAACAAGACGAGAAAAAGAAGGGGTCCAAGGATTGACCCTTGTGGTACGCCTGCTTTAATGTCAAACCATGTAGATTCTTTACCATTAATAACCACCCTCTGTTTACGATCAGATAGATAATTTTTAACCCAGTCCAAAAGTTCCCCTGTAATTCCCATTTTTAAAAAATTTATATAGAAGACCCTTGTGCAATACCCGATCAAATGCTTTGCTGATGTCGAAGAAAACAATCCTTATATCTTTCCCATCATCCAGGTCTTTATTTAAAACGTTGGAAAGATATAATAATTGGTTTATAGTTGAATCTTTAAGTCTAAACCCTTATTGGTGATTCGAAAGCAAAGAACGTAAAAAGTTCATAATATGTTTCGAAAATTTTGCTTATTACGCTTAAAAGTGAGATAGGTCTATAATTACCAACAATGCTTCTATCATCTTTTTTGAAGACAGGTATAACATTTGCTTGCTTCCACGCTAACGGGTAATACGTTTGTGTTAAACTAAGGTTAAATATAAAACATAGAGGTTTAGCTAAAATACCTGAAGCCTCTTTTCGTTTGTGTTAAACTAAGGTTAAATATAAAACATAAGGCCTGTATTCATGAAAGTGGTTTAAATTTAAACCAAGTTTAAATTTTTGTTAAACCAAGTTTAAAAATAAACCGTATTCACCAAAGTAGTTTAATCTAAACTGAGTTTAAAACAGGTTTAAACTAGCACTAAACCTAGTTTATTTTAAACCTGACAGAGGGTAAGTTTAAATGAGGTTTAAAAAGAATGAATTTAAGATGGAAGATGTGATTATGGAGGTAACTTTTTTGGTTGACAAAATTTCTGAGTAAATACTGAAGGAATGTACATGATAAGCTGTACAAGATTTAACTAATGAAATAAATTGCTGCAGAAGCAAATTTGGGA
>MJUU01069185.1:0-10488 GCA_002080025.1 Modiolus philippinarum
GACCACTTTAACCCATGGTATTGGCGGATCCGATCTTCGAAAAAGAGGCTTCCAATAGTGTTCCGAAATGTGATTTTTTGTTTGCCATATTGTCTTTTTTTTTAACATTATGGACGTAATTATCTAAAAACAAAATGAGGTTGCACGCGTTGTCGTGCTAGGTATACCCCACTCGTATTTTTTTACACATTAAAGAGGGAAAAATGGCTAAGTTCCGCCAAACAGGAAGTTGATATCATAAGGTAACCAAAATGGGAGACGACGCATTCTTCCTATATATAAAATCAAATACCAAATTTGAAATAAATCGGCCAACCAGTAGCTGAGAAAAGTGCGACGAAAATTTCACTATGTTCAATAAAGAGGAAATTGGCCAAACAGGAAGTTGATATCATAAGGTGACCAAAATGGGACGACGCATTCCCCCTATATATAAAGTCAAATACCAAATTAGAAATTAATAGGACCACCAGAAGCAGAGAAAAAAGCGACGAAAATTTTCACTATGTACAAGAAAGGGAAAAATGGCCAAGTCCCGCCAAACAGGAAGTTGCTATCATAGGGCGGTCAAAATGGCATACGACGCATCCCCCCTAGATATAAAGTGAAAGACCAAATTTGAAACAAATCGGCACAGCAGGGGCTGAGAAAAGTGCGACGGACTTCGGACGGACGAGTGGGGGTATAATTAAAAGGTGGTTCAAAAACACCCTTGGGTCCGAAAGATGACAAGAATAATGTTAATGAACTACCAATTCAAAAGAAAATTTAATAAAAATCTTCTCATGAATAATTTATTAACCATACCGAAAACTTTGAAAAAAGTGCAATATCAAACTTATTCCAATAATTCAGATATATTTATTTTTAAGTTGTGAATGAAAATCCATAATAATTTCTATACAGATTCGCCAAATTTTACAATGGAACTGAAAAACTGATGGACGGTCGAGCGAATATTGTATGAAGATAAAACTTTATATTGACCTTTTCGATGTGAGATGAGCTAAAAAGTGTCTATTTTTTTATGCAACCTCTATTTCGTATTCGAGAGATGTGTATGGATTTTTTTCTCAAACATATTTTGTTTAATTTGCAAAGGGTAGCCTGATTAGACTGGTATGATGCAGGGGTTTGCTTATCTTAAAATAAGTGAAGTTCAATTTGAACCTAAATAGAATTGACAATATGCCAGTTCATTTGTATAAAAAGCTTTTTGACTCCATGGTTAAACCCATCTTAATGTATAACGCAGAACTATGGTATATGGATTTCTATGAAAAATTAATAAAATCTCAAGAAAGGGCTAGTAAAACAAACTCTAAATTTGACTTTTTATACGCCCGTCTTTGACGGGACGTATTATGGTATACCGGTGTCCGTCCGTCTGTCCGTCCATCCACACGTTGTACTCTAACTAGAGAACGCTTTGAACATTTTTCTTGAAACTTTGCAGGATTGTTGGGTATGACGGAAGAAAGCTCCCTATTGTTTTATTTTGTGGTAGGATTTTTCGTTCCAGAGTTATGGGACTTTGATTATTTCAAAAAAGCTTGAAATAGCAATTTTCGTCCACATGTCGTTCTCTAACTAGAGAACGCTTTAAACATTTTTCTTGAAACTTTGCAGGATTGTTGGGTATGACGGAAGAAAGCTTCCTATTGCTTTATTTTGTTGTCGGATTTTTCGGTCCAGAGTTATGGGACTTTGATTATTTCAAAAAAGCTTGAAATTGCAATTTTCGTCCACATGTCGTTCTCTAACTAGAGAACGCTTAAAACATTTTTCTTGAAACTTTGCAGGATTGTTGGACATGACGGAAGAAAGCTCCATATTGTTTTATTTTGTCGTCGGATTTTTCGTTCCAGAGTTATGGGACTTTGATTATTTTAAAAAAGCTTGAAATTGCAATTTTCATCCACATGTCGTACTCTAACTAGAGAACGCTTTCAACATTTTTCTTGAAACTTTGCAGGATTGTTGGGTATGACGGCAGAAAGCTCCCTATCGTTTTATTTTGTCGTCGGATTTTTCGTTCCAGAGTAATGGGACTTTGATTATTTCAAAAAAGCTTGAAATTGCAATTTTCGTCCACATGTCATACTCTAACTAGAGAAAGCTTTGAACATTTTTCTTGAAACTTTGCAGGATTGTTGGGTATGACGGAAGAAAGCTCCCTATCGTTTTATTTTCTGGTAGGATTTTTCGTTCCAGAGTTATGGGACTTTGATTATTTCAAAAAAGCTTGATATTGCAATAATTTTCGTCCACATGTCGTACTCTAACTAGAGAACGCTTTGAACATTTTTCTTGAAACTTTGCATAATTGTTGGGTATGATGGAAGAAAGCTCCCTACCGTTTTATTTTGTCGTCGGATTTTTGTTCCAGAGTTATGGGACTTTGATTATTTCAAAAAAAGTATGAAATTGCAATTTCTGTCTACACGTTGATATTTAAGACATCACTACCCCTAAACCAATATACATTTTTGACTGTTTGACATCAGATGAAATAATTGATACATATCAGAAGTCCCTTGTCATGTTTGTTCATATGGAGTCAAGAATCATTTAATCCGTTTGCTTAAAAGTGGGGACGGGCGTATCATGCGCTCTTGGCACAGCTGTTTATTATCAAGTATTGATACTAGCTCTATAGAAAAGGTAAATTAAAAATTTTGTAAGTCAGTTTAAGGTCTTAGTAAAAAATCAGTTAACTTTTCAGCTAGATCAGAATTAGGACAATATCCGTTAGATTCTTTTATTAAGCTACAAGTAATAAAATATATGACAAGAATTTCAGGAACAGATATTAATCCACTTTTAAAAGATGCATATTGCCTATCAAAAAAGTTACATGAAGAGGGAACATATTCCTGGTTTACTTTCGTAAAAAAACATTAGTAATGAAAATAACATAGATCTGGCTGAAATTCAAAATATTGATTTTGATAAAGAAAAACAAAATTCAAATAAAAGATTTAAACCATTAATATTGGGAACTTATGAAAAAATATTTTATGAAAAATTAAATAGTTTAACAGAAAATAATAAAATACATATTTATAAGAAAATTAAAAATACACAAAGTTATGATATTGAAAACTATTTGCTGGAAATAAATAATTTTGAACATAGAAAACTTTTAACGAAAATGAGATTATCTGATCATAATTTAGAAATAGAGAAAGGGCGTTATAAAAAAGTTAAAAGGGAAAATAGAACTTGTCAACATTGTGATATGAGCACTGTTGATGATGAAATACATTTCTTTTCTTATTGTAAACAAAATATTAATCCACGGAAGGAATTTTTAGAAAATGTTTTAAATATATATCAAAACTTTGATTCTTATGATAAATTAAACAAATTAATTCTATGTCTGACATGCACCAAAATTATGCAGTATACCGTTCCATTCATAAAAAAGTCGTGGTCACTGAGGGGACTGGACTCAAGCACTGCATAATATTTTGTTGTTGCTTTGTATGTATGTTATTGTTGTATCATCGTTTGTATTATGTATTGTATATATGCCTTCAGCCCTTCGGGGCATAATTGTGCATTTATTTGAATAAAGTTAATTAATTGTAAAAATCTTATATTAAGCATGCCATTCTAACAAAGTGAAGTTTACTCTTATCAAAGAAATCGTCCACTCTTTAATTTTGTAGCATGTCAAAAAAATGGCTTTAGATCTGACTAATAAAATATTTCTTATTGTTAGTTTCTGTCTTTTAAATTATCATGCCTCGTTTTATCAAACATTAAATGTGATATGAAGGATACGGTAAAACTCCGAGATGCTAACTATTCATTCTTAACAGGAAACACAAATATTTGATAATGACATAAAGGGATATTTGACCAGTATCCAGCAGAGATATAGAACATTCAATTGTTGCGCTTTTGTTGCATAAATATGCAAACGCGCATATGTGTGTTTTTGAAATTAAAACTTCTCACAAACCCCTTTAAGTTTCTCAGATATCCAATTATGGCTCTACATACATGTTATAAAAAAATCATCATATACACATACTGACAATATTCTGATTATGTTAAAACGAGTTTGTGCCTATTTTCGTCCCTTTTCCTAATTTTTAATAACCATAAAAAGACGAAAAGGTCACAATTTCTTCAGTTGTTATGGGGTTTAGATTTTTGATCAAAATCTTTGACTGAGTGATGTTTAACGCAATATTCGGTATTATTTCAGCTACGTGGTAGAGTGTTGGTAATATTACTTGGATCTAGAACAGTCATATTTAAAACTGTATAGCTAGCTACAACTAAAAAATGAAATCATATTATAAACAGAAAAGATTTGGCGATGTTTTATTAAAGGGAATCTTTGATTTCCTAGGAATACGGAAATATCAATAGTAATAAAATTTAAAAAGCAAATCAAAATATCGTGATTTTTTTTTTAACTACCCGTTGTGTATTCTTTTCAATGTAATCTTACTCCTTGCATGACGCTATATTAACAGCTGACTGCATACAACGGGAAATATTTTATAATGATTTTTTTTATCTTTTTCCCTCAGTTCGAATGTCCTTTCAATAAAAGACTCTACACTGAGTCAAATATGAATATACTAAGTATTAACCCCTCGTCTAGACTGCAGGCTTAAGTCTTGTATAGGGGTTTTAGGAATATTGATTGTTGTCATTTTTAGGGATATTGACAATTTTGCCTTTTTATTTTAAGAATATGGATTATTGATTTTGTTTTGGAATTATGGTTTATATATGAAATACACTATTTATTTGGATAATAATTTCTTGGAAACTAAAAAATATTTTAGGATAATTTAGGGATAAAGGAGAACATTTTACATGGAATATTGACTTGAAATGCTTTTCGGAGTATTAGCAGATATGGTTTTAAGGATGCAGGATTATGCATTAAAAATGTAAAGGGATATGGATTATTGATAATCCCTAAGGCTCATACTTCAAAGACTATTGTTCGGGTACAAGTTTTGTTGTTAAAACATATTGTTGTGTCTATATTAAATGTAAAAATCAATTATGATGGGACCTATAGGAATAATGTGTAAAGAGAAAATGTTTTACATACAATTCCACTTTTTATATATATAAAATCTTGACTGGATGTCCCGTGTAAGTGAGATAACCAATAGAGAGTGAAAAAAAATAAAGCAACTTATGACTGCCACAGTTATCTCCCGTGTAGTCCACATGCAGTAATTAAAAATGTTGTTTTCTGGTCGCTGTTAAATTTTATTTAAAAAAAATCCCAGACTGGTTGAAAATTCGAGGTAGAAGATTCAAGCTAAACATTAATATGTAAGAATGGTTCGTGTATTTCATCTTGTCGTGTACATTTATCATGCAACTTGAGGTTGTAATACGTACACAGTTGATCATAAAAGTATCGAAATCCTGCATGATGATGACCAAAATGTATCATGATGTTATCAAGTCCTTGATGTTATACAGAGATGGGCAGTGGTAGTGATCAATAAAAAATATCTTTTGTAAATATTCAATATAATTTTCTTTTAATTTATTGTGTATTTGAAGTTTTTGGATTGAGTAAAATCTGGTATTTAAATTCTAGTTTCGAACAAAAATACTGCATTAAAACGAAATAAATCACAAATTTCAGGATATATTATTGTTTTAATAAATCACATATTTAATAACCAATAAATTTGAATTAAATGTTTATAAATTACATATTTAAAACAAACATTATTCCTTCAATAAATTATAAGTTTAACAGATATTAAATTAAAATTAAATGTCAAGAAACTCCAAATTAAAAAAAAATTATTATTCCTCAAATAAATTACAGAAATAATCACCAGTAAATTTAGATTAAATGTCTATAAATTACAGATTTAAAAACATATCATTTTATTCTGAAAGTTCAAATTTAATTACGATTAAATCTAAATTAAAGGCACCAAAATTTAAAGTTTAACGTCAAAAATTAAATTTGACTAAAAATTAAAATTAATATTGAGTAAATCAAACATTAAATTTTCAACTAGAAATATAATTTTTTATGAAATTATTTAAACGCATCATTTTATGCAGTGCATATCTCAGAGATGGGTATTTCAAACTTAATGAAACGTGGCACCAATGTAGACAACCACCCCAAGATGTGCAAGAAGGTCTTTGAATTTTCAAAATGACAACGGTCATTGGTCACTTTGAACTTTGACCCAAATCTTGTGATTGGAATATCTCGAAAACTGTAAATGATAGCTGATTAATTGTTATGGCAAAATTGTTGATTAGATCATGACGGACCTTTGTTATATTTGACCGAAATTCTATGATGCACCGTTCAAGAGTTATGCCCCTTGAAAGTTTCGTCACCTATTTTAGCATGTTTTTTCTCGAAAACGGTTAGAGATAGAAACCTAAAACCTTTTCCGTTCAATTTAGGTGATATGTGTTACATTTAAAAATGCCAAAGTCAACGGTCATTGGTCACTTTGAACTTTGACCCTAGACCTTGTTTTTGTAATAACTCATAAACCGTAATAGATAGCTGATAACATGTAAAGTCAAAAATGTGTGTCTTGTTAAGATCTACATTTGTTACGCAGGGTCCAAAATTATCGGACCAACCGTTTTCTGTTTATGGACCAAAAACCGATTTTGATGTCCGAAGTTTGCGTTTTTTGCTTATAGCTCAAATAACATTGAAGATACTAAAAGACATTCAACGTACAAAATGTTCAGGAAGTCTGGACCTTCAAAATGAGGTCAAGGTCACAGCCCTAAAGCTTTATTTCACGTTAAAGTACCAATAAATGTACCGGTACATATTAAGCTCATCAATGAATCAAGAATGCAACCATTATGACGCAACTTCCTTTCTGATGCAATCAATTACGTATACTTATGAAGTGTTAACCTGTGAATCAAAAGTACTGCTAACACTGATAGACGAAAAGATAATAAGTTATGACACTAGTTCTTACATAAGGAATAGAAACAAATATTTCAGAACACATTTTTACAATCATTGGTGATAAATATACAACACAGCATTTTTTCAAAAAGCAATTGGATATGGAATCTGGTTTGGGTGACTTGTGTTTGCATGCAAACATATCATCACTCGTTAAGTCGCCCAAACAAAGTTTGGCGACTTCGCGTGTTTGCACCGTTTCTTATTAAGTCGCCCAAACAAAGTTTGGCGACTTCTTGTGTTTGCACCGTTTCTTATTATTATTATTTTTCCGCCTCTAAAAATCATGTTGTCCAACCAAATTCTCAGAGATCACTTGTCCAATCTCAATCAAACTTCACAGGAAGGTAGATCACCACCCAAAGATGTGCACTTGGGTGTTGAAATTTTCCAAATGACCACCGTCTGTGGTCACTTTGAACTTTGACCCCAAATCTTATTATTGGATTTACTCTGAAACTGTAAAAGATAGCTGATAAAATGTATGACAAAAATGTTAGTTAGGTCATGACGGACATTTCTTACATTTAGATCGAAATTCTATGGTCAACCCTTCAGGAGTTATGACCATTGAAAGTTTCATCATATCTTTAAAGTAGGTTTTTCCCGAAAACGGTAAGAGATAGAAACATGAAACCTTTTCCATTCAACTTAGGTGATATGTCTTACATTTAAAAATGCTAGAGTCAAAGGTCAATGGTCACTTTGAACTTTGACCCTAAACCTTGTTTTTGTAACAACTCTTAAACCATAGAAGATAGCTGATTAAAAGTAATGGCAAAAATGTGTGTCTTGTTAAGATCTTCATTTGTTATATTGGTCCAAAATTATTTGATCATTTCTTGCTATTTAAATGAATGAAAATTACTTCTTTATATATCATTTGTGGTTTGACATTGATAACCTTTACATCAACTGAAATTAGAATTTTATTAGTGGTGTAGGTGATGACAGGTATATAAATATATTTAAATAATTGGGGAAATATAAACCATCTGTTCTAATTAACTAGTAAAATATTTTACCTAAAACAACCAGTGTTATGCATGTGGCATTTATCAACTTTAGATTTGACAGTTTAATTACTGGTAGTCATACAGCTAAATAATTGATACTGATAAAACTTTATGTAACCAAAAAAAAAAAACACCATGTTATATTTAAAAAAAGAAATGATTATATTATATGATGAAACCCCGGGATGAAACAGGATATGAAGTTTTCATCTTGAATCAAAGCACAACTAGCACTGTTCGATGAAAACATAATGAGTTGAAGACAAAAATTCTTACATGATGAATAAAAGGGGAAATTATTTCAGAACACATTTATCATTGGTGAAAAAATTACAAAACATTATTATTATTATTATTCCTCAATGGATTTTACAAACTTTGTCCAAACTTTATCTCAGAGATGGGTAGTCATAATGACACAACTTTCTGACGCAACCCTTGTAAATTTTGAACAGTGAATCAAAGCACTAATCGCACTGATAGACGAAAACATAATGAGTTTAAGAAACTAATTCTTACATGAGGAATAAAAAAAATATTTCAGAACAACTTATTACAATCATTGGCGGTACATATACAACACAGCATTTTTTTTTTGAAAGAGCAGTTGAGTTTGGAATCTGGTTTGGGCGACTTGTGTTTGCATGCAAACATATCATCACTCGTTATCATTATTATTTTTCCGCCTCAAAAATCATCTTGTCCAACCAAATTCTCAGAGATCCCTTGCCCAATCATAATCAAACTTCACAGGTAGATAGATCACCACCCAAAGATGTGCACTTGGTTGTTGAAATTTTTCAAATGACCACCATCATTGGTCACTTTGAACTTTGACCCCAAATCTTATTATTGGATTAACTCGGAAACTGTAACAGATAGCTAATACAATGTAATGACAAAAATGTTAGTTAGGTCATGACCGACATTTGTTACATTAAAACCGAAACTCAATGGTCAACCGTTCAGGAGTTATGCCCCTTTAAAATTTCATCATATCTTTTAAGTATGTTTTACTCGGAAACGGTAAGAGATAGAAACCTGAAACCTTTTCCATTCATCTTAGGTGTTATGTGTTACCTTTAAAAATGCCTAGGTCAAAGGTCATTGGTCATTTTGAACTTTGAACTTTGATGTTGTCATTGGATTATCTCATAAACTATAATAGATAGCTGATAACATGTAATGGCAAAAATGTGTATCTTGTTAAGATCTACATTTGTTACATTGAATCCAAAATTATTGGACCAACCATTTTGGGCCTATGGACCAAAACCGGATTTTTGACGTCTGATTTCGGGTTATTTGTTTATAGCTCAAATACCATTGAAGATATAAAGAGACATTCAATACAAAAAATGTTAAAGAAGACGTCACCTTCAAAATGAGGTCAAGGTCAAAATTCAAGGTCATGGCCAAAGACTTTATTTTACATAAAAGTATCAATAAATGTACATATTAAGCTTAAATTGTTGATCAGTGATGAGAATATTATGACGCAACTTACGGGAAAGACCTAGAAATTGTTTTTGAACAATTGACGTAATGGTTTTCTCAAAAAAGGGTGGTCAAAATTTAATGAAGCTGATATGTATTTCAATGTAATTTAAAATTTTGATATAATTACACACAATAGAGGAAGTGCTTTACTTCATAATATATAAATAGAAATGATTTTTCTGATGCAACCACAAAGTGCATACAGGTTAATAAAAAATACTGATATCGCTGATAGACAGAATCATGATGAGTTTTAAGTCCTTTATTCTGTAATCGAGGGTGTATTGTTCTTTCAAAGAACATTAAAGATGGGTGACTTCTGTGTTTGCTTGCAAACACATCTTTTCCTTCTTCTTTCTTCCGCTCAATACTTGTCCGATACGTTTCTCAGAAACTATTGGGCCAAACTTCATGAAACTTCACAGGAATGTTGGCCTATATGTGTAGATGTGCAGAAACCTTTCTTGATTTTCAAAATGGCCGCCGTTGCCATGGAAACGGAAAAAATGCGGGAAAATTCAAAGTGCTCAGAATTGGATGAATTTTTACAGGAAGGTTGCCTAGCATGCATAGATTTGATTTTTTGTCTTAAAATTTTCAAAATGGCGACCGTTGCCATGGAAACGGAAAAAAGGCGGCCATGGAAACAAAAAAAGAAAGGCGGGAAAATTCAAAGTGCTCAGAATTGGATGAAATTCTTTGGGAAGGTTGCCTAGCATGCATAGAATTGATTTTATTCTTAAAATTTTCAAAATTACGACCGTTGCCATTGAAACGAAAAAAGGCGGGAAAATTCAAGTGCTCAGAATTGGAGGAAAGTTTGCAGGAAGGTTGCCTAGCATTCATAGAATTGTTTTTGGTCTTACAATTTTCAGAATGGTGACTATTGCCATGGAAACGGAAAAAGGGCGGGAAAATTCAAAGTGCTCAGAATTGGATGAAATTTTGCAGGAACGTTGCCTAGCATGCATAGAATTGTTTTTTTTTTTTTTTTTTTTTTTTTTTTTTTTC
>MJUU01069187.1:0-14639 GCA_002080025.1 Modiolus philippinarum
TCCACGAGGTGTTTCTGTTGACGTTATCTGGTCAGTGCAGCCACGCCCTTTCTAAAGCTAGCTTGTTCTTCTCTTAGCTTGCTGTCCACTATTCTAGCAAGAATGATTTACAAAATACTTTGATATCAGTACCTAGCAATGTAACCACTTTCCAGTCACAATTCTACAAATCTCCCTTTTTCGGGATTTTAACAATGAGACCTTTTGACCAGTCTGGTAGTATACTTTCAGTCTCCTAAATTTTGATAAAAAGCATCTTATTCCCAGGGTGTCCTCAGTGTGAAAAAGTCTTCATTTGATATATTGTGTGTCAATGTCCTCAGTGTGAGAAAGTCCTCATTTGATGTGTTGTGTATCAATGTCCTCAGTGTGAAAAAGTCCTCATTTGATGTATTGTGTATCAATGTCCTCAGTGTGAAAAATGTCTCACTGTCATACGGTTTGTCGTGTAGATTTTGATCATAGATATACGGATTCCAACTTTATAGTCCTTTACCACACAACGAATAGAGCACGTACAGAAAATTTCGCTGTTGTATGTGACTTCAAACTGTGTGTACCCACTCTCATACCAAAATTTATGTGTCCTCACTTTCAGGTCAGTGCACGTACCTTACTCTACACCATTAGCAACCGTGTAAGTCTCCTTCAATAATATCAGCAGTCAGTAGCGAATCTGATACGAAAAAAGAAAATGTATCATTTATATATTGGTAAGCACTACTTACGCCTGCCAGCTGAAACAAAATAAATGAATTTTAGAGCTATATTAATTCATTACAATTTTTTATTACTCTGTTTTATATCAATGTGCTGAAAAATATTTTTAACAGCGTTATATAGAAGAATTAATGAATTACACTTTAAGAACCATATATGCATAACTGACCCATGTAAAGCGTGCTGTATATGAGGCAGGACATACTTACCCTTCCAGAGCACCTGATGTCACTCTGTGTTTTAAGAGATAACACTTTTAATGCTTTAGTTTTAGTGGTGTATTTATGGTATTCGTGTAATCTGATTGTGTGTCTTGTTTTTGTTCTTACTTCGTCTGGTGTTATTTTTGCCTTTTTCTAGACTTTGATTTGTGTAATCCTGTGCCTTTTGTTCCTTTGGTATTCTACCGTCATAATTAAAAAATCCCTTGAATTTACGATTACAGTATAAAACTAGAAAAACTGTGAGCAAAGCTTACTGATATAAACCCCTGGTCCCCCGTTTGATAATCAATCAAATCAAACTCTGAAATAGAAGATACAAATCTACATTACATCATAAAGACTGTGTTAAAGTTCATAAATTTCTATTGAGTAGTTCAAGAGGAGTAGCGGATAAGAGATGGGTACCCACTTGTAATGTAATGGCAAAGTCCATGTTTTGCCATTGGAAAACCCAAAAATCAACCAAATAGAATTCTGAAATAAGAGGTGCACATCTATATTCTGTCACAAAGACTGTGATAAAGTTTCATGAAAATGTATTCAGTGGTTCAGGAGGAGTAGCGGACAAGAGATGGGTATCCCCTTGTAATGTAAAGGCTAAGTCCGTGTTTTGCTATAGGAAACCCCCAAAATCAACCAAATAGAATTCTGAAATAGAAGGTGCACATCTACATTCTGTAATAAAGACTGTGTTAAAGTTTCATGAAAATGTATTCAGTGGTTCAGGAGGAGTAGCGGATAAGCAATGGTTACCCCCTTGTAATGTAATGGCTAAGTCCATATTTTGCTATAGGAAACCCCCAAAATCAACCAAATCAAATCCTGAAGTAGAAGGTGCACATTTACATTCTGTAACAAGGACTGTGTTAAAGTTTCATGAAATCTATACCGTGGTTAAGGATGAGTAGCGGATAAGAGATGGGTACCCCTTGGTAATATAATGGTTAAGTCCGTGTTTTGCTATGTACATTCTGTCACAAAGACTGTGTTAAAGTTTCATGAAAATCTATTCAGTGGTTCAGGAGGAGTAGTAGATAAGAGATGGGTACCCTCAGGTGTAACGGACGGACGGAAGGACAGCAGGACGGACGGACGGACAACCCCATTACTATATACCGCCGCTTTTCAAGCGGGGGTATGAAATATGGTATGCTTCAATTCAAGGTCAGTTCTAAAAGAACATTTTTGTAAACGCAATTAGATCGATTTCTTATTACTAAATATTCTTTTTTGGCCAATTTGTTTCGAATTTTCACGCAATGAGTAATCTTTATACATTGTACAAACCAGCATACAATATTTTTGTCTATGTAGTTCACTGCATTTCTTTTGTTTCGGAGCACCTGTTGTCCCTCTGTTTTTTTTTTGGTTTTTTTGTTTTTTTGTTTTGTTTTGTTTTTTTTTTTTTTTTGTTGAATGTTCACATTGTTAGTATTATATTTTTGAGTGTTCTATTTGTAGTGCATGTGCGCTTTGTGGGCATATAGAGTCTTTGGTCTTCCGTAGTTTGTGTTCTTACTTTTACCATGTCTCTGGGCTTTGATTTATGTAATTGTGTGCTTTTTTACTTCGGTTTTCTACTGTCATTGCTTCAGAGATGCAAGAGAAATGACTATAGACTACAAGAGATTGACGAACAATGGTTGGAACATTCCTCACTTAGTCAAGATGAACTTGAACCTTAAAACTAAAGTTTAAAACTTCGGAAAGTTCTATGGTGACCATCATTATTTTTTTCGTAAATTAAATGTAACGATCTCACATCTGGCAGCTAACTTGCTGCTGTAACGACCTATCATGGCAGCTTACTTATTAACTAGATCGATAATAATTGTCAAATGTAAAATGTTCGATGCTAATGACCATGCATCTGAAAAGTGTTGAGGTAAATATTTGAGTTGCTTCATTTACTTATATATCTATATCGACATCACTTTAATTGGCAAAAATATACATACCTGTACCGACGAAAATATAATTAGCTGTACCACAACTCGTCCCTGTGAAACCATCTTTGCATTGACATGTATATCCTGATACACTGTTATGGCATGTGCCGTGTAAGCATGGATTTGAACTGCAGTCTGAAAATAATTAATTGCATAAAATTGAAGTTGCATATAATGTTTCTATTTGTACGAGTGTCTGGAGTGAATTCGTTAATTCGTTATTTGTTACCACTGGGTCGATGCCTCTACTGATGGACTGTTAGTCCCTGAGGTTATTCACCAGCCCAGTAGTCAGTACTTCGGTGCTGACCCGAAAGCCGATTCTATTTAGAACATTACAATATCTAATTTTGTAAATTTTGTTGAAATTAAGGAGTATCTCCCTCATGCAAAGCTCTGTCCTTAGCTGATTTTGGTTTTCTATTTAGATCATATTTGGTAATTTGTTAAACATCTATGACTTTATGGTCTTCCAAACGTTTAGATTTATCTGCACTGAAGAGACATAAGTTGTCGAAATGCGCATATGCAGAATCAAAATTCACAATAACGTCGGTATTTAGTTATTTGATCTTATCTTAAGTCTGATTGAAATTACCATGGACAACTGAGCCTATACTGGACCGAAACATAGAACAATTAATTTTTTAATAATTTATTCTCATAATTTCCTCGTCGGGCATCGGATGACCGCGATTGTTTGAAACCAAATTTACGTCAGACACTATTTAAGATATCTTATTACATAAATCTAAGCTTCTTAATATCAGAAAGTTGAAATAGGGGCATGACACTATCCAATGTTATACTGCAATTGGTTATTTTAGCACGTATAAAGGGGTGCTTATGAAGATGATATTTATACATCCACTAGCAGTAGAAACCATTAAAGCCATGCCTTTAGGGCATGAAGTGTTCTGGTGTTCTTGCTTTTGCCTTGTCTCTTCATTTTGATTTATGTAACTTTGTGCCTTGTTCCTAGTGAAAACCTAACCGTCAATAAAGCATACACTTCGAGGCGTGCAAAATTATAAACATCATACTTACGATTTATAACTGAAATCAGGACAAATTAAATCTATTATTTTTAACAGTGATGTGACTTATGCTTTGGGTTTAGTATGATATTATTAGAATCTAACACCGGTGAAAGTGGAAGAAAGAAATTTTTCAGACACCCAAGGGTAAGATTTCAATATTTCTATGACGAGATGTGCCGAGTCAGAGAACCATTCAAATCTAGTTTGGGGTGTGTGAGATTTCTACTAACTATTTGCAGAGACTTTGACTCATGTGCATTTATTCCATCTCCTTTCATTTTTACCAAATGATTTCAACAGTGGTAGATTCACAGAATCATACAGATTACCAACACTTGCTAAATGAAAGCTTTACAAAAATGATACGCAAGATATTGCAAATTAATAGTAATGATACTTATTCAATCCTTTTTGTTTGAAATCTAAGCTATATGACAAGCGTGATGATTTTAATTTCCCCATTGTGAACTTTCCCTTTCTTAGCAGCAATATACCTACCTCTCCAGCCTATGGAGTGTACATTTCACAGTTGATTCGTTACTGTCGAGCTTGTAGTTTGTACAGTGATTTTTTGAACAGAGCAAAAACACTGTCCCAAAAGCTGCTTAGTCAGGGATTTGTTCAACCTTTGTTAATTTCATCCCTCAAGAAATTCTATGGCCGTCACCATAGCATCATTGAAAGATATGACGTGTCAGTATCCCAAATGAAAGTGGACATTTTCAGCTAGATTCACGTCTTCCCGGATTTGACTACCGACTTTGACATTTTCCCGGATTGAATCACTCACAGTGTGACGGGTGCTGTTAACAGAGCAGGACATGCTTACCCTTCCGGAGCACCTGATGTCACTCTCAGTTTCACTGGAGTTCACACTGTGAGTGCCTTTGTTCTGAATGTTGTGGTTTCTGGTTCTGTGCTTTGTGTCTGTCTGGCGTCATTGTTTTTGTGTCTAACGTCATTGTTTTCTGTGTTCTCGTTTTTGCCCTGTCTTTGGACTTCGATTTTTGTGAATGTCACCCCTTTGTTCCTTCGGTATTCTACTGCCGTTGTTTTGTAATATACAGTGCATATGCAAATTCTTAATCTTGAAAGCTTTACAATGGTCTTCAATGGTCTTTGATTTTTTTATCTTGAATTTATTACTATAAAATATGATGTGTTTACCAAAAGTTTTCGACGTTTCAGGCGACGTCAATGACGTAAGAATTGGTTTCCTATTAATTTCTCGCCTTGCACTGATTACCAAGTTGTTAAGAAGCGCTAAATTTAGTTTATGTAAATTGCCATTTCGACAACTTACGTCTCATCAGTGCAGATCAGTGCAAAAGAAAATCAAAAATATTATATTAAAAATCTGAAAATAAGGAATATAGGACATTTTGTTTTTGATATTGACTTTATCACGGCCAGTATCAAGTGACCCCATTAGGGCGAGCTTGATGCGTTACGCCGTGATAAAGTCCGAATCAAAAAAAAAATTAAAAAATGGCCTACATTTCTTTTATCGGTAATTCACAAAATGATAAAAAGAACTGTAAAATATATCAAAATAAGCTGAAATTTTTATTTTAGCACAGTTAATCCATTGTTTGTTGCAATAGCTTATAAGTATTCTTCATTCAACGTATTACGCGTATGAACACGACAATTAGTGCCAAAACATGACGTCAGCATAGCAACCAGCGCGTGACGCCTTCACACTGACCCAATAATTTCGTGATAATGTCCAGTTCGGTGATACTGAGATTATCAGTCTCTGTAGGTCGAAGGAAATTCATACTCATTGCCGATAAATGATGATAAACTCTAGTTCCTATGAATTTCTGTCATAATAGGCACTGTCACATCCATTCATCACTCCCCTTATTAAAATTCGTTGATTTAGTTTACAGTCGTAAATAGAAATACAAGAATAATCCTGTAAAATGAAAATGATATCAATAAAAAGATATTTGTTGCAATTCTATGTGCTTATCCCCTAAAATGATATGATAGGTCGAAATCTAAAAGCTAGTATCTTGAGCAGACGAAAAAATACGAAAATGCAGAAATGGTTAACCCAATGAAATCCCAATCGCAACGATTTCTAATGTAGCTTGTCCGAGATAACGAGTGATCGGATAACAGTTATTCACAAATACACAAAACATAGTTATAATATAGGATTAGTAATTGTTTTTCGTACGTCTTTAAATGTTTAATTTGAACCACACTTAAAAAGACAGCCATAGGAAGAATGAAGGAAGTGAATGAAGGTCGCGTGAAGCTGTCTTATAACAGTAAATGTCAAATAAAACATTGCGATTCGTTCAACGTCACGGTTGTTATTCAATAATTAGTTTTCGTAACAACCGAAAATTCAATATTGACATGAGTTCAACTTGATAGCTATTTTACAGAAAAAAAATCTTAAATTCATCAAAATGAAGATTGAGATATCTTTCACTTGTGTGAAAAATTCTATGTCATTTGAAAAAATTTCACTGCGAAAAGACGGGATTTCTCACTCATGGAAAATCTTCCTTATCTTTAATACAATGTATGGTTTCGAATTAAAACTTGTCAGTCTCTTAAGTTTTAATAAATTTTAGGTACTTGATATCTGTTGCAGAAGGTTTCCAAATTCAAATCTTTAGTTGACCACACTTGTGAATATCTGTAGTGCCTTGAATATCAAATTATGTGATGCAGTGAATATTCAATTCCTAGTGATTAATATTCTATTGTGGGGGATTTATCACATACTGATAACCATTAAGAACAAGACCAATCAACGAAAGCACAATATTACTATACCAAGATGTAATATTAAGCGATAAAATACAGAAATACAAAATCAATGTTTTAGCTATTCCTTGATAAGTAATTGGATAAAAATAAAAGTAAGTAAATGGTTTCGAAATGATAAGCATCCTCGAACGACATTCGGGCAACTTATATAACATTCATACCTTACAAGAAAAATCTTCTGAAAACTATTGAATAAACGTACCTGCAGACGTCACCGGACACTTCATATTACACATATCCAAACCACAACAAAACTGGCATTATTTTCCGTGCTTACGGGTAGTGTTCTGACACTTAGAAAAATATCTGAATTTAGGAAAAATTTGTTAAGACCTAAGGAGTATCTCCCTCTAGCATAGCTCTGTTCTTAGCTGATTTTTGGCTTTTCTTTTTGGACCCTTTTGGTAATTTGTTCTCCATTAGATTTTTCACACATTTCGGTTATGGATTTCCAAATATTTTGATTTGATCCGTGCTGAGGTGACATAAGTTGTCAAAATGCGCATATGCCGAAACTAAATGGTATGTTGTTATTTAAACCTGATAATCAAATAATATATTTTAACGTAATTGGCTAAAATTTCTTGGTTTCTGGCCCACTAATAGCAGTAATATAAACTTAAAAATTTAAAGTAAGAACATTTGTATTGTATATCTACTTTCTTCGATTCTAAAGTCCTGTAAGAGTATATCAATACATCACTGTTTAATGATAGAATGCATATGCACAAACCAGAAAATTTTTCAACGTCATTATTCATTCTTTTAGTTAGCATTAAAAATACCTCTTCTTTTTGTCTACATCCCGAAGTCCCCACAATGTCATTATTCAATCCAAAGTTCTTGGATTCGACGAAGCAAACCTGTAAAATCATTTCAATTCAAAGGTAACAACGATAGTGTTTATTTATTTGTTTTGCACTGAGACCTTTGCCAACCCCAAAGATCATATCTACCATTTCGAAGAACCTAGCGATACCAACTACTACCAACTGGGTTTTCCTTGACTTCTTTTCGCGAAGTGTCCCTATTTTATTGCCATTTTTGGACTTTTGGGTTCTTCCTTTGCATTGTTGCTTTGGTATTCGTTTGCCGAAAAACTAAACAATTTAATTTTAGTAATAACCCTGACTAATGAAGAACTTTAAGTAGTGTAGCACACTCTGCTGTTTGGGAAAACAACCCCTTCAATATCGACATTTTTTTTATTTCAACATTATCACTATGCATAGTACAACACAAAACATTATTTTACATTGAAAATATCATGATAAAAGGGAAATTTGAGGCATGAATTCCAATGGAAATACATTATATCCTATCCTGCTTTGTATCTTTGCTGAACAAATGAAACTTTGTGATCAATGATAAAAAGGGACACATATGAAAAAAAACATAGGTAATCAAAGTCACAGCAACCCAAATTTACCAGGATGTTGGCCTACAATATTTAAGGTTACTTGTCCGTAAACTTGAATTTAAATCAATCAATCGTAAAATATACGTCAAAGTGATTTACTTTGCGAGAATACTGGCCTACCATTAGAGATGAATGCTGTGCATGGTTACCTGATCTTAAAGCAATTGAGATATGCACTCGTCTGCAAACCTAAGCGTTAATCAATAAAGCGGAAAATAGGCATTAACGACCCATCTTTGACTGAATGCTGACTTACCATCAGAGATGCATGCATATGCAAGGTTGCGTGAACTTACCATTTTTACTGAGTTTTATATGAATTAGTCTCTAAATTTGAATATAAATCCATCAAGTGGGAAATATAAATCAAAATGACCTAATTGCGACTGAATGTTGACTTACCATCAGAGATGTATGCATATTCAAGATTTCATGTATAATGAATGAGATCTGAACTCATCCGTAAACATGAAAGTAAATCTTCAAAGCAGAAAATAAAGGTCATAGTGACCAAATTGCCTGAATGTTGGCCTTCCATAAGAAATACATACATGTGCAAGGTTATATGATCCTACCATGTATAGTGAAAAACAAAATACCGAAGTTACTGTTAATTTAATATCTGCATATGCGCATTTTGACAACTTATGTATCTTCAGTGCAGATTGAATCAAAACATTTGGAAGTCCATAAACCGAAATAAATGTAAAAGCTGATAGAGAACATATAACCAAAAGGGTCTAAAAAGAAAAGCCAAAACTTCAGCTAATGACAGAGCTATGCACGTTGGAGATAATCCTTAGTTGAAAAATGAATCAAATATGACCTTTGTTGTAAACATTAATGTAAGTCATTTAAGGCGAAAATATAGGTCGAAGTGGCCTCATTTTTAATGGAGGCTTATTTACCATTAGATGTGAATGCGTAAGCGAGGTTACAGGAATCTATCATATACACTGATTGAGACAAAGAACTTGGATGCAAATTTGAATGAATACCAATTAAGCGGAATATATATATATATATAGATCAAAGAGGATGTCAGGCAACTCAACATGCAAAGTTTGATGCCCCTACTATGAATAGTTGCAGATTTACACACCCAAATGAAGACGCGAAAGGGTGTACTGGAATAGACCCTCAACTTCGAAGAAAAATTAAGGGGGTTTACTCCATTTGAGAATAAATAGGAATTCAAATAAATGTGATCTTTCGTTAGAAAATTAAATAAGAAGTAACTTAAGTGAAAAAAATGATAGGATGATGATCTTGTTTTTATATATAATGGATTCAAAATTTGGCGTGAAACTGAACTCCTCGGATTTTTCATAGGATAAACATTAGAAAGGTTTGACCATGAAAGAATGTGACAGAATAAATAAAATTTTATGATTTTTTTACAGAATGCTTATAAAAATCCTTTCGTAAAATATTTAAAATGAAATTATGGGAAAAAATCAAGGTGTCAAAAGACAAAAAAATATAATGCTTTTAAATGGATAAAACCAGAGAACTCCAAAAATCTGACAAAAATCTAAAAAAAAAAAATGAGGAGCGCCCATCCTTTAAAAAGCCTTAGCATGTGACTACAAGGAATAATGAAGTTAAAGTGAGATATTTTAGAATGCAGTAAATGGTAAAACTAGATAGCTTACCTCCTCTTTATTACACCTTGTTATAGTATTACAGGTATCTGGCCCTTGTGCCGATTGACATTTAAAGCATATGGAATGGTCTGTATGTACAAACTCTAAAAAAAACATTTGTTCGGTTTAAGTTTATAGAAAAAACTAAGAGATGTAAACAGAGTGTAAAAACAACTATAAGTATTAGCCAGTGTAAACAATTTTTACTATTAAACCCTAAATGGTGAATAAAATTTAAGTATCAAAAAGCAAAATTAGCTTGACTATCAAACAGCATATTCAGCAGGCAAACCTAATGTAACTTCCATCGAAAAAGGACGACAATGAAACAATATTCTTAAATCTTGTCCATTTGTGTTGTCAAGATATACAAAATATGCAGTGAAATTCCCTTTGTTTATTTTTAAAGGTCTTATCCCTTAACGTATTGCCAAACTCTGTATGCTACAACACCTTTTGTAATTCAAATACATTGTTATTGGAACAGCCACTTGTTCCAATGAACTTCATAAACATCCAAATTAAAACCTATTTTATGTTACATAACAACTCAGGTGTATTACTTTTTAATAACAGAAATGCAAAAAGTGACAAAAACATGACAAGAGGAGATCAGTCCAAAGCATTTACCATTTGCTCCACACAGTGTACCAGCGTTGCAGATATCAGTCTCACAACATTGCGTACACAACAAAGTAGCTCCTGTTTGGCTTCGAGTATTGCTCAACCTGGTCATATGTTCTGATATTTCACGTCTTCCCAACACTGATGAAGCAGCAGAAGATTTCTGTCAACAACATCAAAATTATTTGTGAACTCTTAAATCAGATCTGTCCCTGTTAAAATGATCGTTATATCTCACCATTCATTATTAATCTGGGAACGACATACACCATTGATCAGAGAAGCATTTTAAAATGTACAAAACCATTGTTAACGAAGACATACATCGGTGATCTACTTTAACTTCAAAAAGTATGTTTAGACTTTTGATTAGTATAACTTGCCACTGACGTGTTCATATTAGACTTTTGACTAGTATAACTTGCCGCTGACGTGCTGAAATTAGATTTTTGACTAGTATAACTTGCCCACGACGTGTTGACTTAAGACTTTTGACTAGTATACATTGCCACTGACGTGTTGACGTTAGTAACTTGCCGCTGACGTGCTGACATTAGACTTCTGATTAGTATAAATTGCCACAGACATTTTGGTTTAGATTTTGACTAAGATAACTTGTCACTGACGTGTTCACATTAGACTTTTGACTAGTATAGCTTGCCAACGACGTGTTGACATTAGACTTTTGTTTAGTAGAAATTGCCACTGACGTGTTGACATAAGACTTTCGACTAGTATACCTTGCAAACGACGTGTTGACGTTAGACTTTTGAGTAGTATAATTTGCAACTGTTGGGCGGACATTTGATGTTTGACTAGTATAACTTGCCACTGACGTGCTGACATTAGACTTTTGACTACTATAACTTGCCGCTGACGTACTGACATTAGCCTTTTGATTAATATAAATTGCCACTGACGTGTCAACATATACTTTTGACTAGTATAACTTGCCACTGACGTGTTGACATTAGACTTTTGACTAGTATAACTTGCCGCTGACGTACTGACATTAGCCTTTTGATTAGTATAAATTGCCACTGACGTGTCGACATTAGACTTTTGACTAGTATAACTTGCTACTGACGTGTTGACATTAGATTTTGGACTAGTATAACTTGCCGCTGACGTACTGACACTAGCCTTTTGATTAGTATAAATTGCCACTGACGTGTCGACATTGACTTTTGACTAGTATAACTTGCCACTGACGTGTTGACATTAGACTTTTGACTAGTATAACTTGCCGCTGACGTACTTACATTAGCCTTTTGATTAGTATAAATTGCCACTGACTTGTCGACATTAGACTTTTGACTAGTATAACTTGCCACTGACGTGTTGACATTAGATTTTGACTAAGATAACTTGTCACTGACGTGTTGACATTAGACTTTTATCTAGTATTACTTGCCGCTGACGTGCTTACATTAGACTTTTGATTAGTATTAATTGCCACTGATGTGTCGACATTAGACTTTTGATTAGTATAATTTGCAACTGTTGGGCGGATTTTTTATGTTTGACTTGTATAACTTGCCAACGACATTGAACTTTTGACTAGTATAACTTGCCACTGACGTGTTGAAATAAAACCTTTGACCAGTATAACTTGCCAATGACGTGTTGACATAATACTTTTGACTAGTAAAACTTGCCAATGACATTGGACTGTTCACTAGTATAACTTGCCAACGACGTGTTGACATTAGACTTTTGATTGGTATGATTTGCAACTGTTAGGCGGATATTTGATGTTTGACTAGTATAACTTGCCACTGACGTTTGACATAAGACTTTTGACTGGTATAACTTGCCAATGTCGTTTTAACTTTAAATTTTTGACTAGTCTAACTTGCCACTGACGTTTTGACATTAGACTATATCTCGCCTTTTGCATATGATTTCAACTGTAGGGCTAGATTTGGATTGGAGATGCATTTATTACAGGAGATGCTTATCGTAACGACGCATCTCGTCTCATTACTTGAGCAGTTTATGTGAATTTGAACTTTAATACGGTATGTTATTCTGTACATTTTTCCTTTGCTTTTCAACCGATTTATTTTTCATAAAATTTTGAAGCATGTTCATGAATAACTTCTCTCTTTTTGGGAAATTCTAATCAGCAACTTGATATATATTGATGTAATATGAAACAAACCTAAGAAAATTTACCTGAATTTCTGAACATCCAACATCAAACTTGACATGTCCGTCATCAGTTATATATCTCTGAACACTACAGAACTATCACATGCAATAAAAGAAAGTAAATAAAAAAACACATATAACTCTATAATTTTTTTTAATTCTATTCATTTTCAACAGACAGAACCTCTAACATGACCTGTTATCCTAAGCGACAGAAACCAATTTAGTGCAGCTACTAATTTGATTGTAAATTGACTAGATTTAAAAGAAATATCAAGGATAGGTTGCAATAAGGCCGTTTTCCGGCCCACCTGAATTTTGATATAATATGTTCCAATGTAACCTACAACATGTGTAGTTTGAAATTGTACAATGAAATATCAAATTGCGCGAGTTGATTTTACTAGGACTTTTTGTTAAAAGTATGAGATGAATAAAGATTGGCACGGTGCCTAAACAACAATGAACATCATTTTGATGTTATAATAATGTGCATATAGTGTTATTCTATCCATGATATCATTCTTTTATTAATCAATTTCTTATTTGATATGAAATAATACAGTTAACTCTTTTTGAGAAAAATCTACACTAAAACTTCATTTTTCGAGGTAAGTAGAGTACTTTACCATTATATATTCTGATATTTTGTTGATATTAGCATGAATTTGTGCATGTCCGACCTATTTTCATATACATGTGCTAATGCATATTTCCATATATATTGATAAAAATTTGAAATAAAATATTACGTCAGTGGGCCTAGATAAAAATGATTTTGTTGACTTAGACTCTTGATATAGTTCACTATTTGTTTTGATTTTTTTTTATTTTAGAATTTTCGGCCAAGAATACAAACACCGAGACATTGGTCATTGCCAAGTGAATACTATGCGCTTTATTCGGTATAATTAAAAATATATATGTACTAAATATTAAGATGTTATTTTAAATTATATCATTTATGCAAACACAGCCTTCAACACATTTCAACCCTCAGTTTTGAGCGAGGCTTGATAATGAGCCCTCAGTGTACTATGCCTCTTGCACACATACCAGCTGCACGATCTTTAGAAAGGCATTTAACTGATTAGAACTCTTAGTTTTTTTCTGTTAGCCACTCATTTCAGTTTTATTCCGAGAAAACAATCATCTCTGAACAATTATGGAATCCGTTGTCTAACACAAATACATACATATCGCAGAACAAGTTTTGCTTTTGCTGCAACCAATTCAAACATATTCTCGGCTATAGAAGATCGTGATATTTTCATTATGAGAGTTTTCCCTACCTACTTTGAAGCTTACCAAGAACAACTAAGCAGTTAACAAGGCCCTTGAACTAAAGATACATGTAGGTTTTATATTTTAACTCTTGCAGGTGATTGTTAGATTCTTTTATTAAACATCATTCTTGTCCAAAACAACGGCAGTAGAATACCGAAGGAACAAGAGGAGCGAAGACTACAAAAATCGAAATCCGAAAACATGGAAAAACGGCAACAGAGAAAAACAAAGACAAAACATGGACGGGAGACAGCTACAAGCACGCACGGAAATAAAAAGACGACATTAAAAAGTGTCGGTTGTGTAGAGAGGTTATAGGCGCTCCCGTAACATATTGAAAGGGTAACACTTTTCCTATTATAGACCAATTCTACTAAAGGGCAGTAAAAATCAGAGAAGTAGTATATGGGCACGAACAAAGTCGCATTTGAGGAGGTGGATCAGAGGTGGATCACCGGAAGTGACGTCACCGGAAGTGACGCAGAGCGGAACTGATGTGACGGAAGTCACGTGACCGGAAGTGGAAGTCACGTGACCGATGTATAACATGTCAACACTGCGCATGCGCAACCGGAAATGGCCCTTTTTGAGGCCCTACAAGGGCCTTTTGACCGGAGATGACGTGTTGGAACAACACGTGACCCTGCAAGGGTCACGGTTGACCTTATTACAGTGGACATGCGCGACCGGAAGTGGGGCGTAGCCCCAGGTATAGACCGGAAGTGGTGTATCCAACTACTGTAAGTAGCCATATTGACCGGAAATGACGTGTTGGAACAACA
>MJUU01069193.1:0-14617 GCA_002080025.1 Modiolus philippinarum
CTATACACTGACAAATTCAGCCTTCAAAGAACGGGTTTCTATTTCCAATTAGAGAGAATTCTAGTCCAAATTTAAAAAAAAAATACGTCAATGTTTTCTTGTTGCTTGCAGAATTCTGTCAAAAATGTGATAAACAGATTATCACATGTCTATTCCGATATATGATCTGATATCATTCCTGCCCTTCGCTTGCGCGTCGGGCAGACATTAGGTCTGAAATGATTTATGGTTTGCCGTGATATCAGGTCTCGGACTAATATCCGAGCAGAAATCGGAGCAGACAATTTATAATCTATACGTAGTTTCCTCGTGCAGGCTCTTTTCTAAGCTGAGTTCGCTTTTTATTTAGATACTATCATTTAGTTTTGTTCTCTGTCAGCTTTAATACATCTTCAATTGATGGTTTTCCAAATTGATCAGATGTGCTTTGACCTGTCGACATGGCCATTTACAGCAACTTAAGGATTTAGTTATATAAGATATCCGAAACTATTCTGAGAGCTCAGTATTTCAGAATTGCATTGCACGCCAAAGTGAGTTACTTCTTATGAATATCTAAGGATTTCGATGATCATAATAATGTATTTCTGTCACATTTTCAGACTTCTCTGAATTTTTATTCTAAAATTAACAAGATATTGTTCAAAACTCAGGATTATCTTCTCTCGCATTGTTCTGTCCTTAACTGATATTTGCTGTAATATTTAGATTACATTTATCATATTTGTTATCTATCAGCTTTTATACATGTTTTGGTATATAGATCAATATACAGTTACCTAATGGGTATGTGGAAATAGATCATATTTTTTCCCACATTGGAGTGTTATATTTCATGAACTTATAAGATAAAAAGGCCAGATAATATACAGTCATTGACTGTGACGAAAATATCAGCTGTTGTTATAGGACCCAGCCAATAACTTTTTTGTTATGCCTGTTCATAGATACTGTGTTTCTTTCTTTAGGAAATATGTTTTATAAATATAAACCTGCTTTTGCTACGACTTTTGTTTTTGTTACAGACACTACATTTAATCCTAAGAAAATTCAGTTTTGACAATCAAGAAGACAGGCGATAATGTAACTCGCACGAAATAATTGATCAATCAAAATAAGAGGGGTCAGAGAGGGGTTTTATTAACATAACATTATTTTATGTTTAACAGGAAAACAGTGCTTTTCCCCCTTAACAGTTAACACAAGGTAAAAAATTACAGAACAGAAAACTTAAGCCATGAAAAGTTAACAACTTATTTATTTCACAAAAGCGTTTGACTTACAAAAAATTCCCAATACAGTAAAAGAACGGGTCTTGATCCGCATCCTCAGAAATGATTTTGGTCAACAGAGGAATAGAAAAGTCAAATTTTCGATTACGATATAGAATCTGGTATTTGAATGAAATCTTTTCTTTCTTGTGTATATATATTTTTTTTTCTTTTTTTGCTGTCGGCGGTATATTTGGCAAAAGGATTGCAATGATTTGCTTCATTGTTCTTAATGATTACCGGCTCTCCCGGGAGCCGGTATAAATAATCAGTCGCCGAAAGTTGGCCTAAGGTGATTACTTTCTGAACTTGTATGGGCTAAAAATGACGATACCAAATGAAATAAATGGTTTTCTGTTTCTTGATTGGTCTAAAGTCAGAACTATCAGTGAATGTAAAGTATGTTCAACGATCCCGTAATAAAACATTGCTGGATCGTTTTAACAATCATCATAGTAGGTTGTTTCGAATTCTGGATCGTTTTTACAATCATCACAGTAGGTCGTTTCGAATTAAATGGTATAATGTAGATAGTGCGTAATGAAATGACTTTAAGAAGAAGAGCTAATTAATTATGATGAGCCACATCCTAAGCTGTCTGTTAATAGAATAAAGTCTAAATTGAGAGATCTTGGCAAAAAATATGTGTTTGTACAAGTTGACAAAGCTTCTAACAACGTTTCAATCATTTGAAAGAAATACCATATCGATGTCCAACAAAACGAATTGGACAAGTCTTTCAAACGCACCAATTGTGATGAACAGACTCTCACCAAACAACATTACAAGGATACAGAAATGCTCAAAGTTCCACCTAAAGATAACACCTTGCCTACAATGTACTGGATTCCTAAGCTTCACAAAAACCCGTACAAGCATCGTTTTATTTCGGCATCGAGTAATTGTTCTACTACTAACTTGTCCATCCATTTAACCAGTGCACTTTCTTGTATAAAGGAGTTATAAAATATTGTGAAAAAACTTATCAAAACTCTGGTGTCAATTACTTTGGAGTGTAAAAAAACTCTATTGAAGTTTTAGATAAATTGCAATCAATACAAAAACCAGTTTCATCTACCGACAGTTATGATTTTTCTACACTTTATACACTTTATACAATGCTTCCGCATAATCTGATTAAATCTAAATTGGGACAATTGATAAAATGGTCTTTTAAATTTTCTGGACTGCAACTTATTTGATGTAACAAAAAGCAAGGATTCTTTTCTAATATTACTTACAACTATCATTCCTCCTGGACGTGTGGTGATACGATTAAAGCACTCAATCTTTTGCTTGACAACATTTTTGTTCGTTTTGGCAACATTGTTTATCAACAGGTCATTGGAATTCCCATGGGTACAAATTGTGCACCTCTCATTGCAGATCTTTTTCTTTTCTGTTACGAACGTGACTTCATGAAAAAATTACAAAATGGGACCATACAAAACAGTGATCAACTTATTTCTATTTTCAATGATAACAGCAGGTATATTGACGATTTCCTTACTATTGACAATCCCCAGTTTTTAGATTATATCCACTGAAACTTAATAAAGCTAATAATGATTCTAAGAATTGCCCCTTTCTGGATCAAACTATCATCGTTGACTCTGGTAAAATAAAAACTAAAATTTACGATAAAAGGGATGATTTTGATTTCAGTATTTCTAATTTCCCTTTTCTTGACGGCGACGTTCCTCTAGCCCCATACTACGGAGTTTATTTCTCAACTGGTACGATTCGCACGCATTTGTTCTACTCTTGACGACTTCAATGCACGTACCCTTACTATCACGTCAAAACTTTTGCAGCAAGGTTACAGATTTCATAAATTGTTAAATACATTTAAAAAGTTTTATCGAAGATATGAACATTTGATATCTAAATATAATGTCACTCGCAAACAGCTTATTTCTAAGGGCATTTACCATCCTCGATTTTACAGAAATGTTGTTAAAAATGTCAGAAACTGATGAAAAATCCAGAAAAACTGCGACATAACTTACATTCTTGACGCAAAAGGGGATATCGGCAGGATATTCTGCACGTGTCCGTTAAATTAGCTTTGGGATCCAGTGACCTGAGGGTTTTACAAATCATACTGGACTCTTACTGATACTGCCGAAGTCTACTGAAATACATGATGATTCTTTACCAAACCCATCGGAAGTTTTGAATTTGATTTTCCTTCCGTAGTGCGAATTAACTGCTAAGTACAGTATTACAAACTCAAAATCATATCCGACCAGAGAAGTAATTAAGTTTAACTAACTAAATGGAAAACCGACTGTCTGAAAGGAATATGATTACCACACAAATCGTAGACCAGGAGAACAGTAACTTTTGAAATAAACGTTCATTTTTTAAAGGAATTAAGCATTTCAAGTTATATTGTTGAAATTTTTTATTTTAATTCAAACATAATAAATATCAAATGAGTTTAAATGTTTGTTTACTTAGCAGAATTCAAAGGTATTCTTGCTAGGCATAATTTCAAAGTAATGTTTAAGATGCACTTGTTCTTGAGAAAATATCTAATATGGATACACTATCATATTTTCAAATTTTGGCATTTGTTATTGAATTGTTATTCTGGCCATTCTGTCTATAAGCCCACATCTCACTTTTGGTAGAAATGAGGATCTGATTTCGATAAAGATCATGGTTGTATTTGAGGCTTTTAGATAAATTTCAGAAAGTTTTTTTTTTAAATTGATGATATAGAATTTCAACAAAATAATTCTATGATATAAGGTTGAAAAAGATAATTAAAAAATTAAAGTGGTCTTTGGCGTAGCGAGCAAAATTTTTGATATTAAGCTTAGTTAAAATCGAATTAGTTAGAAAGTTGAAAAGAAATACAATTTAAAATAATTTTGTGCTAGATACATATCATAAGTTTCAGACATTATCATTTTACAGTTAAAAAATTCCTGTATTCGACGACTTGCTGTCTTTTCGGAATGTTATTATTCTTCGCAACGCAAATACTGTACAATTCAGCTGTATTAAGAAGCACAATGTTTTACCCGAATAATGACCTTGAACTTTGAACCAAAAAAAATATATATATATACATCGACGGAAACGCGTGGAAAAAAATTGTCGCAAAGCAAAGCATTTTGGAAAAAAACAATGCACTAAGACAAATTGGCAACTCCAATGAAACAATATATATTATTATACTTTATGCAAATTTCTTACATTATCCGTTTATTCCATCGGATAATCGTCATTTGTTAATTTTCACTTACGTTTCATTAGCCACGCCCATCCTTAGCAACACGTGTTAATCATTAACAACGGGTGTTTATGTCTAAATTAACACCCCTTCCGATCGATGATGTCATCTCCGAAGATTGTTATTTTCTTGTCACTTTTGTTGTTGACAACAATAATTAAAGCTGATGTAGTTAGAAATGTTTTTCGTAGTAAAGTAAAAGTGACCTTATCATATAAAAAAAAGACCTTTTTCACAAATTTAATTGCATTTAAGAGTTCGATACAATAGAAAAACAGTACTGACTATTTCCTGAAACAATTCACGTAGTAAATTTTGGCATTCGAGAAGACAGGATATAATCTGATTCTCTCGAGAGGTTGAATGACTAATCAAAATAAGAGGGAGGGGGCAATAGGGTTTCATTAAAAGTCTATTATCATAACAATTGTTATGATTAACAGCAAGCAGTGTTTTGATATTCCTAAAATAGTTAAAACAAAGTAAAAATTTAACAGAACAGAAAATAAGAAATGGTCCAAAACAGTTGACAACTCGTTTATTTCACTAAAACCATTTTGCAAACCAACTGAAAACGCTCAACACATTAATAGAAAATATCTCCCCTCCCTTCAAAATACGACAAGCGGTCAACCGATGAAAAGCAGTCAACAGAACATAACTGATGTCGGTCAAAGAAGAAAATAGGAAGGTCAACTATTCGAGTTTTTATGGTATCTCTTATTCGAATTAAATCTGAATTGCTCTCTCTCTCTCTCTCTCTCTCTCTCTGTGTGTGTGTGTTCCGTCTGCCTTTTGGCCATTAGTCCGTTGGTTTGTTTTGCCAAAGGCCCATTTTTATAATTGCAAGGATTCCCTTCATTGTTCCCAAGAATCAATGTTTAATATTGTATGAAATATTATTTTGTTCATTTGTAAGCCATTTTCAATTCTCTAAATTTCTTTTTTTTTTAAAAAGTTAGGTTTAACATTTTGTTCCCACCAAATATTAAACTAGGACTACATGTACTTGCTTCTTCGCAAGTTATTACGTTCATATGTTTTATAAACTGCACAATCTGAAACCTACAAAAAATTTCTGCACAAAATATCTCACATGCTGACCATGTTTATTTCATAGAGAGTGACTGATGTGTAAAGCCGATTTTATTTTACTTTTTACATCTCAGGTTTCGAAATCGTACAGAAATTCGGAACAGAAACAGAAGTACCAACAAAATGCGTGTATACGAAATTAATAAGTTTAAAAGATCCGTCTTACTATTTTTGCTGCAAACTTTGCTTTTTGGTTTTGTAATTCTTTAATGACGTTGCAAAATTTCCGAGAACTTAAGCTTTAATGGGTAAGAAAAGTATCTTAATAATATGCCAATTATAACTTTAACAATATTGTACTTGACATATGTTAAATTTGTCTAATAATTTCGTCCATGTGATATAATGACCTGATTTTGTTTGCACCGTGTCTCCTTCAAGAACTGGATAATAAAATCAGAAACAATATTTATAAATCACAAAGGCGAAAATTATATTTCATTGAAGCAAAGAAAACTAACAATAACTTATGTTTTTGTTGTGCGATTCTTTGATGAATATTTTACCTTATAATAAGATTTTTCTAAAAAGTTATGGTATATGTTTCTTGTTGTCGTTTAAATTTGCAACGCGTCATGATATCTATGTTGCCAACCGTACTTAAGGTTTTACAATTTTAACCGTCACCACTTTTAAAATGAATGTGAAATTGCCTATCATTGTTAGTTTTTGCAGCATTTAATGGTCACCTACCAATCCAATTTTCTTTATATACCCTTGAATTTTGTCATAGCCTCTCTTTTTTCCTACCTTTATACTTGTCACAACTCAGTGATTCAGGCCAGGTAAATCCAAATTTGTTCATTAATGGTTCACATCCAGCCCGCGAACTTTCACACAGCTGTCGAGATGGTTTTATTATTGGTCCATTCGGATTTTCTGGGTCACATTTAGGCACATACAAAGAGCACAGGAATTTCTTCACATTCGGACTACATTCAACTTTAACCATTGGATAAAACGGATTGATTCCATGTCTTGCTTCATTCTGCGTTCTATGTCCAAGAAGGTTAGGAAATTTAGTCATACTATATCCTACATCTTTACACAAAGGAACCTGAATTTCTTCACACTGATCTGCATCAGAAATCTTAGAAGTCGGACAAAATGTTAAAAAAAGGTAAACACAACAATTCAAACATAGAATAAAGTATGACATTCCTAGTTTTTAATATATTGCTCTTCTTGTACCTTATCACTTATGATTATACATTTTGTTATTAATTACAATTTATGTACATCAACTCCTTATCATTTATATAAATAGTTATTGATATACTAATGACGCTAATTACTTAATTGGAAAATTAAAATCATAACTGGCCAGAGAAGTTAAGAAGTGTAACTAAGAAACTGGAATAATGACTATCTGAAAGGAACGTAACTTACACTGAAACTCTTTTCCAAAGAGAATAATTGCAATAAAATTTATATGGTTGAAAGTTGAATTCAAAAGTAGAATAGGTCCTTGAGACTTACAGAGAAAATTTAAATCAAGCATTATAAGAATCAAATTAGTCCAAAATGCTTGTTTATTTGATAAGAATTCAAAAGTATTTTTGCTAATAAAAATTTCAAGGAAAGGTTTTTAATGTACATGAGCTTGAGGGAATATCTCATATAAATACAATATCATACTTTTAACCTGGATATGGGATGTTGTCTCCTTGACATTTACCCCATTTCCTTTTTTTTCATATTTAAAGTTTTGGCATTTTATTTGTATGTAAAATGCTATTCTGACCATTCTGTTTAGTGCCCATTTCTTACTTTTTACAAAACTGGAATACAAACTGCCAGAGCTACCGAAATAGCTTTTATACAGTATCTAAATTCACATATTCGTTTATTCCAAAGAGATGTTTAATATTTTTTGTCAATCTTGCATTAGCACACAAGTTGCACGGAGGAGTGTGTATCCCTTAATCATTTGTTATTACTGGCTCTCTGTCCCTCACCTCAGAAAAATATATTAGTCACAAGGGCTCGTACTAGCACATTAAATGCTTATCCAGAGTATTCCATAAGCCGTCCATGTTTTCGAGCCTCTCAGACGATTATTGTAAATCTTTTCCAACCCGATTTCTAAAATATCATTTAAAATAATGTTTGCACTTACCAATCCAGGCAAAGATTTGAGGATTTTCAGAATGGAAAACATGTCACCCCACTTATCTCATTTTCTGATTTACAAACATTGATATTTTAGTCATACATAACGTGTACTTTGACTTTCACATAAAAAATAAGAATAACAGTTCTACATTACTTCAGCTTTACTCATTCACAAAGCATTATATTTCGCATTTTATTTCATTCAATCTAATTTAAGTCAAGTCAAGAATATTTCATATAGAACCTTCGCATTTTGTCATTGTTCCCTTCAGAATTCGAACCTGCAACCAAAGTCTCGCTGTATTGACGACATAACTACAAGGCTACAGCGGACGTATATTGGAGATTTCCGAGATTTTAGTATTATTTACTTAAAGCTTTGGTCAAATATTAGATCTGCCTTGTTTGTATTGTACAAATTGATTTTACCTGGACTGTTTCCACATGTCTTTAACTGTCCTCTTTCGGATGATATTAGTTTTGCCCTACTGAGATTGTCTTTCGAGTTATTGGGTCAACAGAATAAAATCGGTTGGGGTTCAGAGAAAGGAAATTCCATTTGAGCGACACATGCCTAGCTTTCATGCAGTCAAAAGTAATAGTTGACGGAGACGTTGTAACGCATGGAATTCGTACATTCATTTTACTTTTCGCTTTAAAATTGCAACATTGTCAGTAGGTCTTCATCTAAAGATGACCCATAAAATCGGGCATATTTCCCAGTTTTTCAACCCCAAATGGTTTTCTACTCTAGATATATGTTAAAAAACTTTTAACCTTTGAAGAAACATATGTTTTAGCCAAATGAAAGTCTTTGAAAGAGTAATTTACAAAACCAAAGACCTTTTAAAGAATTCTTGTTACTTATTTGAGTTCACTTTTTTTTTCAGAAAAATTTCATACTTTACAAATAAACACAGTAATAATTTAGAAAATAAAAGAAAACGAAAATTTAAAAGGGATGAAATCAAGCATGTCTTTTCATTCCATATGCAAACTGAGAACAAGAAGGAACATCACAAGAGGAAAAAAATAATTTTCAAATGAAGAAGGGCGAAAAATCACCTGTTCTGAATCTATCTTGGACACATTTCTCAATGGATGAAGAATCCCTTTTTTTAAAGGGTGTAGCTTCTGTCCACTGTCTACTGTCTAAATACCAATACACTAAGAAAGACAACTAACAATGAAGGGATATGGAGTAAATGCAAACGAGGCAAAGTCTCTACAAATACATGGTAATACCAAGCAATAGAACAAAGCTTTTTCCTCATCTTGCCATAGTACTTTTTCTTAAAGGTTCCTTCTAAAATACAATTTTCAGGAAAGTATGAAGAGAATGGATTCTCCGATTATTCTGATTCTTAAACTTTAACATATTAAGACAAACACTAGCAGATAGTTTCTGATCTTGTTTGGCCATTTTGATCTTATCACGATCTTGACAAGCTTAACACAATTTTATTTAAACTGTGTAAGATATTAAGTCGTATTTCAAGATAATTGCTTCCAAGGACAATCAAAACTTGTTCAGTTTACCAAGATCAAACAAGATAACTTCGTTCAAGGGCGATCAAGATGTGTTAAGTTTGTCCAGATCAAATAAGTTCAAATCTGGATCTTGTTTGATCTTAACAAACTTGATTCGTCTTGATCGTTCCTGAACGCAATTAACAAGTGGATCTTGTTTAATCCTAAACTATCTTAACTCGTCTTGATTGTCCTTGAGATCAATTATCTTGGAAACCAACTTAAAGTCTTACATTGTCTTAACAAAATTGTGTTAAGCTTGTCAAGATCGTGATAAGATCAAAATGGCCAAACAAGATAAAAACATATCTGCTAGTGAAAGTACCTGCACACCCAAATGCAGTAAGTCCAAAGTTTGGAATCATATATCAAAGCTGTCAAAGATGAAGTGGATGAAAATGGGGAACTCAAAAAGAGAACTTTTTATTGTCTTCTCTCTGTGAATTCTAGAGTCAACAAATCAAAGAGTTTCTAACTACTACCCTCTGTTGAATCTTTCACTTCATTTTAGCTCACCTGACCCAAAGGGTCAGTGTGAGCTTTTGTCATCACTTGGTGTCCGTCTTCCGACGTCCGTCCGTTAACTTTTCACTTTTTCATCTTCTCCTCTCAAACCACTGAAGCAAATTTAACCAAACTTTACAGAAATGGTTGATGGAAGGTACTTTACAAAGATTGCTCATTTCGTTCCGATCGGATAAAAACATGGCCGCCGGCGCAGTACTTTGGTTTAACATTGGACCCAAGGGGAAAATCACATTTTCATCTTCTCCTCTGAAACCACTGAAGCAAATTCAACCAAACTTTACAGGAATGATATACTAAAGGTCCTAAACAAAGATTGCTCATTTCGGTTGAATCTGATAAAAAAAACATGGTTGCCAGCACGGAACATAGTTTAACATTTGAACATATGGGAAAAATCACATTTTCATCTTCTCCTCTGAAACCACTGGAGCGAATTCAACCAAACTTTACAGGAATGATGTACGGCAGGTCCTTTACAAAGATTGCTCATTTCGTTCCGATCCGATAAAAAACATGGCCGCCAGCGCTGAACTTAGTTTTAACATTGGACCCTATGGGAAAAACTTCTACTCTGAAACCGCCGAAACGAATTGAAACAAACTCTACAGGAATGATGTATGGAAGGTCCTTTACAAAGATTGCTCATTTGGTTCCGATCCGTTAAAAAACATGGCCGCCAGTGCGGAACTTTCGTTTAACATTGGTCCCTATGGGAAAAATCACATTTTCATCTTCTCCTCTGAAACAACTGAAGTAAAGTCAGCCAAACTTTACAGGAATGATGTATGAAGGACCTCAACAAAGATTGCTCATTTCGTTTGGATCCGATAAAAACATGGCTGCCAGCAAGGAAAATAGTTTAACATTGGACCCTACGGGAAATCACAGTTTCATCTTCTCCTCTGAAACAACAAAAGCAAATTTAACCAAACTTTATAGGAATGATGTATGAAAGGTCCTCAACAAAGATTGTTCATTTCATTTTGATCCGATAAAAACATGGCCGCCATTGCAGAACTTACTTTTAACATTGGACTTATGGGAAAAATGACATTTTCATCTTCTCCTCTGAAACCGCTGAAGAAAATGCAACCAAACTTTACAGGAATGATGAACAAAAGGCCCTCAACACAGATTGCCCATTTTGTATGGATCCGATAAAAAAACATGCCTGCCAGCACGGAACATAGTTTAACATTAGACTCTATGTGAAAATCACATTTTTATCTTCTCCTCTGAAACCACTGAATTAAATTCAACCAAACTTTACAGGAATAATGTATACTAAAGGTCCTTAACAAAGATTGCTCATTTCCCTCGGATGTGATAAAATACATGGGTGCCAGCATGGAACATAGTTTAATATTGAACCCTATTGGAAAATCACGTTGTCATATTTTCCTCTTAAACTGCTGAAGCAAATGTAATCTAACTTTGCAGGAATGAAGTATGGAATGTCTTCAAAAAAGATTGCTCATTTCGTTCCCATCCGATAAAAACATGGCCGCCAGGACGGATCATAGTTTAACATTAGACCCTATGAAAAAAACACATTTTCATCTTCTCCTCTTAAACCAATGAAGCAAATTCAACCAAACTTTACAGGAAACAACGGCAGCAGAATACCGAAGGAACAAAGGGGTGAAATTCACAAAAATCGAAGTCCAAAGACAGGGCAAAAACGAGAACACAGAAAACAATGACATTAAACACAAAGACAATGACGCCAGANGCACTCACAGTGTGAACTCCAGTGAAACTGAGAGTGACATCAGGTGCTCCGGAAGGGTAAGCATGTCCTGCTCTGTTAACAGCACCCGTCACACTGTGAGTGATTCAATCCGGGAAAATGTCAAACTCGGTAGTCAAATCCAGGAAGACGTGAATCTAGCTGAAAATGTCCGCTTTCATTTGGGATACTGACACGTCATATCTTTCAATGATGCTATGGTGACGGCCATAGCATTGCTTGAGGGATGAAATTAGCAAAGGTTGAACAAACCCTGACTAAGCAGCTTTTGGGACAGTGTTTTTGCTCTGTTAAAAAAGATCAAGGAATGATGTATGGAAGATCCATAACTAAAATTGCTCATTTGGGTTTGATCCGATAAAAAAAAACATGGTGACCAGCGCGGAATATAGTTTAACATATAGATCCTCTGGGAAAATCTTCATTTTCATCATCCACTCTGAAACCATTAAAGCAAATTTAACTTAAATATACTGGAGGGAGGTATAAACAAAGAATACTTATTTCAATCGAATGTGACAAAAATATGGATGTCAGTACAGAACATAGCTTAACATTAGACCCTATAGAAAAAACATTTTTGGTCATCAGCATAGGCATGATTTAAAAGCATCTTTGTGAGGTGAGCGATTCAGGCTCAGTATCTGAGCCTCTAGTTCAAAGACACCACCGATTACATTAATATAACCAAGCATCCAAGTCTGCAACCTTATGCGGGTTTTTCCCTGATTCTGTCGTATGTTATACGGATTTTCCTTACTTGATCGATTCGGACTTTTGCTGTCACTTTTATATTACGTACTAATTGACTTCAGATTTGACATAATTGTATACAAATATACTACATGAAGAGAAATATAATAGAGGCCTGTCGGAAAGTATGGAAAACACGTACAAGAACATGATGAGTCACCATCTCCGGAGTCCTTATGCAATCTACCGAATCTCGTTTTAAAACGTTACGACTTTGTTTTAACAACTAAAATCTTTCAAATTAATGGGACTGCTATGGGTAAGCATGTAGCGCAATTTAACGCTATTATACTTTTTGGCGATATCAAAAAGTGTATTCTTCAGGAGGCACCTCATAAACCATATAATTACCTCCATTTCATTGATGCCATCAAGATAAAATGGACAAATACCAACCCAATCTTATAGAATTCATTGAGTTTATAAAAACAAATTATCCATCAATTACTTTTACAGTTACTGTGTTGAAAAAAACCAATGCCTTTCACGACATGACGTTAACACTAGTCGACGGAAAAGTAATCTTTGACTTACATGCTTACCCGACCTACACAAATGCATCTCATCCACACCTATAGTAGACGTAGAGTCTCTCCACACGCCTACGTTGTATCTTCTCAGATGACCAAATATGTAGCAAGAAGAGTAAAGAAGTTAATGAAATATTAGTCAATAGGTGTTACGAACAAAGTGAAAAAATATTGATAATGTTGCAATTTTATAACAAAAACAGCTATTGAAATACAGAGATAAAAAAATCATGCATTCCATTTTTTCATCCACAAATCCAACATCTTTCAGCTCTTACAACGTACGTGTGACTGCATGAAAGGTGTGCATGTGTCAGTCACGTCAAATGTAATTATCCTTTTTGATGAATGAGTTGTTTGGATGTTACTTTTTCATTTCGGATTAATGCGGAAACAGAAAGGCAGTGGGTCGCACATAAAAAATCTAAATTCTGTATTTTTTTGCTGAAGTGTTTTCATTTGGTCATAAAAAACCACCCCAAAAAGTTTTCTTCATTCGAGAATCTGTTTTGTCTCGGGATAATTTTTACTGGTGATATAGAGAAAAAACTGAACGGAAAACTTTCCTGTACTTTTCAATAAACTATGTAACTAAATTGTTGAAGCTCATAATTCAAAAAGGCAAAACAACACGGGAAATTTATCAATAATCAAAGCTCCGAGGAAGCTGAATCTCGAAGCCCTGAAAATCTACACGTGACAAAACTTCGTAGTCATCCAAAGAACTGCTGCATATGTCTGCATGTATTAAGTTATTCCGTAATACGTGAAAATAATCGGATTGTGTGATTTCGCATGTCGATTTCATTGCTATAAACATATGCAATACACTGTCACACGTAAACAAATGTTATTTTCATCTTTGACAAATTACTGCGCGACAGGTTCGTTGATCCGAGACGCAATATAAAAAAAACAAGTAATTTGATAAACATGCATATTGTTTTCAACACCGTATTCAACTCAAGAAAATGAAGAAATTTAACTTAAAAACACAATGTATACGGTTTTGAAAGAAACTTACGCACTATATTCTATCGGAAGCACGATGATCATCTTTTAGAGCTGTTAATAGGCTTGAAGCCTCACGTGAATTTTTCTTGTCATATTAACATCTCTCCAGCCATTTAATGGCTTCGAGAAAAAATGACGTATTCTTAGTAAGTGTTATAAAAATCAAGCATCAAAAGTTTGTGTTTTTTTTCCTCAATGTGCCACCACTTTGCACTTTGCCTGTTACTTCGACGGACTGCTACTTAAGTCTTTGTTGCTATTTCATGTTGCCTTTTTTTTTAATTTGCAACTTCTTTCGCATATTTTTAGTAGTTAAATGGGTTGCTTTGTCTAAACAGAATGTGAAATCACCCATCATTGTCAGTGTTTGCACCTGTTCAATCATATTTGGTTGAAGTTCAGGAGTAGGATTATATCATGTAGTTTAGAGGTATTTTTACCTGCGTCACCAACCGTGACCGCTGGTCTAGGGGCCGCTCGTCCGTCCGTCCGTCCGTCCGTCTGTCCGTCATGCTTTGGGGTACCAAGTTTGTGTAATCTGAAACTCAAACACCTTTAATTCGATACTTATGAAACTTTGTACAGTTGTTGTGGACACATTGAAAGTGTGCACCTGCGCTTTTGGTATTATTTAGATAAAAATTGTCGAATTTATCTATTGTTGAACGTAGTCTTTTTGTCATTCAATTTTAACATTACGGTACTGAGTTTGTGTAATCTGACACTCTGACACCTTATACTTGATGCTTTTGAAACTTTGCACAGTTGTTTTGGACACATTGAAGAT
>MJUU01069193.1:14670-28995 GCA_002080025.1 Modiolus philippinarum
TGTCGAATTCATCTATTGTTGAACTTTGTCATTTTTTCAGCATATTTTAATATTCCAGTGCCTTGTTTTTGTAATCTTAAACATTCACATCTCTGACTAAATATCTCTGAAAGTTTGCACTGTTGTTTGAACACATTGATGATTTGAACCTCACCTTTAGACCAATATTTATCTATTATTGAACTTGTACTTTATTTTATCATGTTATATCAACATTGTACTCATTTTTGTCCAGAGACATTGCAGAGTTTTGAACGCACTGATCATGGGCAGCTATTCTTGAATTTTTTGCATTGCTTTCACATATTTTCCCATAAAGATTCAAAGTATGTGTTTATTTGAAACTCAGGTATGGTTTTCACCTTTGCTGAAGTGATGTGGACTATTTTCATTTTATGCTTTGTTTAACTTTGTACATTAGGTTTTTTTTCTTTTTTTGTCTATTACAGTAAAAGGGTTGAACGTAATATAACCTCAGTTATAACTTGCATTTGAAGAATGTTTTGGTAATTATATAAATGAATACTTGTTTGAATTGGTAAACCTATGCATGACATTCTGTTAGGTTGAAAAAAAAAACAAAAAAAGAAAAAAAAAAAACAAAAAAAAAAAAAAANCAGAAATCAGATCCAGTAGCCATCCATTTTAACTCCGCTGAACATTCACTACATGATTATGAAATTGTTGCCTTAGAAAAAATTTGCGGAAATGATTCATATCGAGAAACAATTGAAAAACTCTGGATTACGAAATTACGGACACTTAAACCCAATGGTTTGAATACAAAAACATGACGTTCCTTTTCCCGTAATCTTTATAGGTTTTGTGACATTATCCATTATGACAGATTAATTGTACCATACCAAAATAAAGTTCCGCTGAAGAAGGCCAGTTTATTTGGCCGAAAGCTCCGGATAAATTTCATAGATTTTGTTTATATATATATATATATATAGTTATGAAAGTAAAATCACGTTCACAGAAATATATATTTACAAACTAAATTATAGAAAAATGAATAAAAATGCCTCTCAGTGTCTAGCGCTTTCATCCATCTAACGGACTTGTCAAGACTGAGACGTTGTTAGTGGTAACGTTGTTAGGGAGGACTTCTTCTGACGTTACGTTATAATTGTTCCTATGTTTATGTTTTACCTGCATTTAATACAGGGCAGAATGTTTTAATATAGTTGTCTAAAAATAGCAACCTAAAAAGAGCACCCCTTGTTGTAACTTACCATCCCAGTCTTCAAGTACTACCATCTATAATTCGTAAGTATTGGAGTTTGATCGAGAAAGATCCAAAGTTGAAAAGGACTTTTCCAGAATTACCAGTTATGGCCTATAGAAAACCAAAAAGCATACGAGACATCCTAGTAAAATTAAAATAAAGAATAAACCCCAATCACCAGGTGGTTACAATCCTTGCAAACGTAACAACTGTAAGTGCTGTAAATCTGCAGTCTTTGGCGATTCATTTAAAAGTAGTGTCACCCAAGAACTTACAAACTTTTCTCACCTGTATCTTGCAAAACCAAAAACTGCATCTATTTATTGACTTGTGGTTCATGCAGTTTACAACATGTTGGACAAACTACCACCTGTTTCAACATCAGGTTAAACAACCACCGCTCATTTCATAACAAAAAGCGAAACTGTCCTGTCACGCGCCATCTCCAAACGACAGTACATACTTTTGAAGACATCAAAGTACAGATCATTGAAGAACACGATCAATGGGATGACTCAACAAGGGATTTGCGGGAAAATTTTTGGGTCCAACAGCTTTGAACTTTAGAACCAAATGGTCTTAACGAACGTAACCAAATGAAATTTAGCAGTAACAAAAAATAAAAAGAATATTTTTTTTAGCGGAACATATGTTAACATCTTTTTATTATATATTTATTTATTTATTTTCTTCTTAATATTACATCGTTAGCTTTTCTATGTCACAAAGAACGGAAATATATCTGTTTCAATTTTCATTGTAAGTGTAATCAAACCAACAAAATTTTTTTTATCCCACATGCAAACGCGTGCGTAGAGAATTAATCAGCCTGACGAAGCCTGTGGAAAGGCGAAAATTTGCTGTAAATATAACATCCATTTACGTTTTAGTGTTGTTATAATTATTTTACACAGACACTTATATATATATAAGTCTAGAAGATTGTGCAACGATATCGATAAAATATATAAAAGTTGTTACAAGTAATGTGACAAAATTTTCAGCCAATAAATGACTTTCATCAGTGTCTTAAACACGCTAAAATGTAATAGCGATTGATGATTACATAACTCAACAAAACATCGAATGTAAAAAATATTTTTCTTTCACACAGGTAAACAGAAATGTAGCTTTATAATTATGAGTGTATACATAACGTCATATATTTTGTACATACAAGAAACATCTTACATTTCAATTAACTAAGACAAATTGATAGTCTCAACTAAAGAAATAAAAAAATTTTAATAAATAAATAAAACTATGGCTAAGTATAAGATACATAAGAACTCGAAGATACACTGTTAGTTGAATTTATAGGTCTATTGTTTTCTATTTATTCCGTCAGGATGTAAAACCCGGAGTTCTTTTATCCAAAATCTTTCTCGGTCTTCACGTTGGGAATCACTCCATTGGCCGTTCTGTTCAATGATGAGGATTTTCATTCTATTGAAATCCTCGATACTGTGGTCTGACAACCTGAAGTGTTGACTCACGGGCAGAAGTGGCTTTTTACTAAGGTCACTTCTGTGTCCATTCAGACGTTTGTGGAATGGTTGCTTTGACTCGCCCACGTATTGGAGATTACAAACGTTACACTGCAGCAAATAAATATTATTTGTGCTTTTGCAATTTGAAGTGCAAAATATTTTGTACCTTTTTGTAGTAACCTGACTGGTAAACGAGGACGAGGTTTGCATATGTCTACAATCATAATTATAAAGCTACATTTTCTTTTTACCTGTGTGAAAGAAAAATATTTTTGACATTCGATGTTTTGTTGAGTTATGTAATCATCAATCGCTATTACATTTTAGCGTGTTTAAGACACTGATGAAAGTCATTTGTTGGCTGAAAATTTTGTCACATTATTTGTTACAACTTTTATATATTTTATCGATATCGTTGCACAATCTTCTAGACTTATATAATTATTTTGTTTGTGCTGCATTGTCCTGTATCGACGATCCGATATCCATTAAGTTTTCTAGTTGGTAATTTTCTAAGACTATATATATATATATATATATATATATATATATATATATATACTTGCCACAAAAAGAAACGAAACCAAGATTACTGATATCATAAACTCAAACCTATAAACAGTCGAGGAAAAAATATTGTTGCAATAAAGACTAATGTGTTTGAAAAGTTATAAAACAAGAAAACAAATTAAAAAAAAAATTCTGGCAAAATTTCTTTTTTATGGATTATTTTTTCGTGAACGTTTGAAATTTTATATTCTAAAAGCTACTTTGCATGACACAGTTGGAATTAGTGCGACATCTCGAAACATTAGTGCAAGATACAACTCAAAAATGTATGCAAAGTCTGTGTATTTATAAAGGTTTTCATTGATAAGTTTTAAGAATTTATACGCTGTCAAAATTTTTTGGGTGAAAAAAAGAATTTTGAAAAAAAAAATAATAATAAATTCGTCACACTTTCTACACCTTTTCATTTTAAACTTTTATCTAAGCATTTTCCATAAAAAACATATTTTGAAAAACAGAAATCAAAATTTAAAGGCGTTTGTTACGTCATAATTGCATATTTTTCGAGAATTCTGAATGCAAAAATTACCAATGGGCTCTTCTTACTTGCATTAGAATTATTTACAATTTTATTTTGCGAGTTGAAAATAATTCTGAAAGAAAAAGGTATCGTTTCTTTTTGTGGCTAGTATATTATCACCTTATGTAAAAAAAGTGGATCATAGGAAACATCTACTATGGCTGAAAATTACAAAAACATGCCAAAATCTGCCAGGGACTACACAGGGAAAACACAAAAAAGACAAAATACAAACGTAAATATCGGTAGGAATTTGAACTTGGTACCGGCACCACCGGTACCTAGCACTTACCTTTATATTTTTCACAATTGAGTAATTTAGGCCACGTATATCCAAATTTGTTCATTAATGGTTCACATCCAGCCCGTGAACGTTCACACAGTTGCCAAGATGGTTTTTTAATTGGTCCATCTGGGTTTTCCGGATCACATCTGGGCACATATATCGAACAGAGGAATTCCCGTAGGTCTGGACTACATTTTGTATTAATGATTGGAAACAATTGAGCAATTTTAAATCCTGACGCATCCTTGTTTTTGTTTCCGAGACCATAAGGAAATTTAGTCATATTATAGCCTAATTCTTTGCACAAAGGATCCTGTATTTCTTCGCATCGATCTGCAGCAAAAATCTCAAAAGCAAGACTTAATGTTATAAAAAGTAAACACAACATTTCAAACATATATATATTTTCAAATGTAATAAATGGGTGTTTATGGGACCCCTTGTGTTAGATATATTCCTCCATCTAATTGTGACTTATCACTTAAGATTCTTCATATAGTATTTAATTTTACATTATGTACTTCAACCACTTATCGTTGATATAAATATTTAGAGCCAAAATAATAGGAAGAACTTAATTTACACTATTTAGAATAAATAATTAGAACGATTAAAAACTACATTACAAAATCATAACAGACCAGAGTGCTAAAGAAGTGTAACTAAGAAACGTGAATATTGACTATCGGAAAGAATGTGATTTCCACATTAATCTTTTGACCAAGAGAACAGTTGTAATAAACGTTCTATTTTCTCACAATTTATGTTAAAGGATTGTTAATTTCACTAGGAGGACTTCAAATATAAAAAAAAAACAAAAAAAACCGGTTGAAAAACAAAATTTGAATTTAAAAACTGGTCGTGAGACATACAGCGAAAAATTAATCAAATATTATTAACATCAGATAAGTTTATTTTTTTTACTTGAAAAATGATTCCACAGTATTATGGCTTGGTAGAATTTCAAAATAAGATTTTTGAGAGTTTCAGATTTTATCAAAATGAAAATCTTTTTTTTTTAAGTATTCAGATTTGTGTTTGCCTCAAAATAATTGCACTACTATTATATTGTATTTAAATTTTATATTCTAATTAGAATAATCTAAACTAAAACAAAATATATATATCATATACAAAAAAGGGGGATTGAATTATTCCATCTAAGTTAAAATTAAAACAAATTCAGAAAGCTTTTAATATAAGAATCAACCCAAAAGTCTCAGAATAAATGGAATAGTGAATATGAAAATATTAATTGGGAAAATATTTGGGGAGTTTTAATTCAGTTGGGTATAAGAAATAAAATCATGGAATTTCAGTGGAAATGTCTTCATAATATTTTATACACCGAGTATAGATTAATAGAGTAAATAATGACATAAATAGATTGATAGATATTTTAAATTAGAATGAGCATTTTGATGGAACTAATTTTTTCACTGTATCTTTGGTATTTAGTTATTCGTATAAGTGGTTAATTGTAAAAACTTGTTATAATTTGTCTTGTAGAAATATTTTGAGTGTATAGTTTATATTTTTTATTGTAATTCACAAGAGATGCCTGAGCTTTTGTGAAATTTGTTAACAGGCAAAATTAGAAAGAAAGAAATGATAAAAAAATATAAATATAATGAAGTCAAACCTGTATTAACAAACACCGGTATTAAACGACTTGAGTGTTTTCACCTTTTTATTCCTCCCAACGAAACTTTCTGCACATTTAAGAAATATTATTAAGCAACCAATTCTCTTTTCTCTTTTTCTCTTTTTAATTTTCTTAAAATTTGACTAAAAAATATGACAAAAGAGACCTTTCTTTATTCAATATAAAAACGATGCCTGCAATTATGAACCTTATAGTAATTTAACATAAACAGATAACAAAAGGGACTTTTTCTTTATTCGATATGTTATCAATGAGCACAATAAGGAAATTTCCTCTAATTTGTCTAAAAGCATAAGACAAAAGGTACTTTTTCTTTATTCGATACAATATCCATGCCCGCAAAAATGAAACTTCTCGTAATTTGAATAAAAAATATATGACAATAGGGACTTTTTCTTTTTTCTGTACAATATCGATGCCTGCAATGATGAAACGTCTTGCTATTTAGTAAAAATATTAGACAAAAAGGACCTTTTCCTTATTCGATACAACATCCATGCCACCAATAATGAAACTTCATGCAATTTGACTAAAATATATGACAAAGGGACTTTTTCTTCATTCGATACAATATCTATGACCGCAATGATGAAACTTCTTGCAATTTGACTAAAAATATATGATAAAAAGGGACTTTTTCTTTATTCGATATTATATTGATGAGCTCAATAATGAAATTTCCTGTCATTTGACTAAAAGCATATGAAAAAAGGGACTTTTTCTTTTATATCGATACCCATAATTATGAATTTTCTTATAATTTGACTAAAAAATTATGACAAAGGGGACTTTTCTTAATTCAATATAATTTTGAGGCCTGCAATAAGGAGACTTACTGTCATTTGACCAAAAAAATGTGAAAAAAGGGACTTTTTCTTTATTCGATACAATATTGATGCCCAAAATAATGAAACTTAATGTAATTTGACTAAAATATATGACAAAAGGGACCTTTTCTTTATTCGATACATGTACAATATCGATGAGCGCAATAATGAAACTTCTTGCAATTTGACTAAAAATATATGACAAAAGGGACTTTTTCTTTATTCGATACAATATCGATGAGCACTATAATGAAACGTCTTGCAATTAGACTAAACACATATGACAAAAGGGTTTTTTTCTTTTATATCGATGCCAACGATTTTGAATTTTCTTGTAAGTTGACTGAAACATTATGACAAAGGGGACTTTTCTTTATTCAATATCATTTTGAGGCTGGAATAATGAAACTTATTTATGTAATTTGAGTAAAAATATATAAAGACAAAAGGAACATTTTCTCTATTTTTGAGGATTATTGCTTTCCATATTATTTGATTCTAATGCTGCTGATGAGAGGTTACTCCTTGAAACACGTGTACAGCATAACAAAATTTACTGTCTTTTATGCAACATTAATATTTTTGTATTTCTATACAATATTGATGCATGCAAAAATGAAAATTCCTGGAATTTGACTAAAAATATATGACAAAAGGGCCTTCCTTTATTCAATACAAAATGGATGCCAAGAATGATGAAACCTCTTGCAATTTGACTAAACGTATATGATAAAAACGGACTTTCTCTTTTTTCAAAATAATATATCGACGGACGCAACAGTGAAAATTCTATTACATTGATGCACGCAATAATTAATTTTCTTAAAATTTGACTGGAGGTAAGCGGCCCTAGTGAACCCTACGGAGTTTTCAGACCTCTTACAGAAAGTAGTATTATTCAAGTATTTATGTGTACAGAAGATATCAGAAAACTGTTTTGAGAGACTTTATATTGTTGAAATTGAGTAACGGAGACTTTTGATATTGAAATTACTTGAACATTATGGCAAAAACATCCAAAGATGAAGAGGGTAATTTGTCAAAAACCAAAATGGCGGAAACCTATTCCAAAGTTGTCACGGGAGACATTGATAATGACAATTATAATGAACTGAGTTCTGTCAAACCAGTCTTTTTATTAGAATCAGACGTTTTTGGTCCTAAATCTAATCATCTTAAAGCATACCTTGTTCATGATGAAGTATATAAAAAGATAGCGGAACACATAGCACCTTCCCATTTGAAAGGTCTACAAAGAGTCAGAGGGATGTGGCGGGTCTATGTCGACAAGGAAGAGGATCGTAATATACTCCTACTAAGAGGATTAAACATTAGGGAAAAATCAGTAATGTTTTATTCTAGGAATCCTCGTGTACAAATCCATGAGAACCCTAACCATTTCAAAATCAGAGTAAAAGACAAACCATGCTCAGCAGATGACGGGCAGATAAGCAGATATTTAGAAACTGTAGGATGCACAATTGTTAATTCTTCCGAGAACGCTTAAGGATTGATGGCTTTCTGACGAACTGTCAGACGGGTGACAGAATCTTTTACTGTAACCAGTAATTGTGCCTCTATCACGACAAGCAACTATTGGGAAATACAAAGCATCAATATTTCATAAAGGTCAAATAACAAGTAATGTACATGTCAAATGCAACAAATGCTTGAAGATTGGCCACATCATGAAAGATTGTCCTAATGATTGGACTTGTAGACAATGTAACAAAGTTGGCCATAAACAATCAGATTGTACAGAACCATTCTCTGATATAGAGCATGATGAGGGAGACAAACAATCAACACGATCAGACACTGGCAATACAGATGGTGATGTTTCAGAGGCTGAAACTGTTGAGGAAGCGGGGAACTCAACACAAACAACAGAGGATACTCAACAAGATGACTTGCATTCCCAGATGTCAAAGTCCATTCTACAACCAACACATGATAGAACTGTCGACTCTGAAAAAACAAGTACAACAGACCATGAAAATAAACCAATAAATAAACATGTAAAAGTGAAGAAGTCCAAGTCGAAAAAAAAACAAAAAAAAACAGTACGTCTGATGAAACCCAATCTTCACAAACAACAAACAAGCTTGGTATCATGGATCACTTTGTAACTAACAGTGCTACCAATCAGAATACACCACAGGGCAAGACATCAAAGCGATCGGCAACCACTCCGACTTCTGATCTGTATGATAGAACAAATCAGGCCACAAAACCTCAGCAAAAAAATTAAATGACAAATAAAGTTTATTTGACTAGTTTATCTTTTAATTAGCATTTTATAATGAAACATGTATATATAACTTTGTTTCTTTTTTCTGCATGCTTGTATATTGGTACAAATACTTTTATAAAAAATTTGAAATTAAAAAAAAAGTTGTTTGTGATGAACTATTAATAGAGTTCATACATTCAATGGAAGTACGTATAAGGTTTATTGCTAATTGTTTTACGATTGGGAATCCTCAAAGAATCAATCATACAAATATCCTTTTAAACTCGGTTGACACGTGCATATCTATTTATGATAAAATAATGAATAAAGCAGTGTTGAACACAACGCAAATTATCTCAAAATCTTCAATTGTTTTCTTGTACAGATGTCTTAATATCTCCAGTCAATTAGTGTCCAGCCACAATCTTCAACAGTCGACTTTATGTATTGTAAACAAACGCCACGTGGTTTGGTTGATGTATCATATCTTTGTTTATAACACTTGTACAAATGAATAACAGAATGGTCAGCATCTCCAAATATACATGTATATCAATTTACCCATGTCTCTCTTTCTTCCATCTTTATATCTTTATCCTCAGACTACCATCGTTGGCTTCGCATAATGTAAACAAACTACACGTGGTCTGGTTGCGACATTCCTCATTGACACACCTCCTGACCCTAGGTCAAAGGAAAACGCCATCTAGAAATCAACCTGAAATGGAAAGAAATGTTACATTACTAAATACATACATTCTAAGAACGTTGAGAAGTACAATTTTATCCCTAAATAATCTTTCAAACTCCTTTTTAACAACACCGCAAAAAGACAGGAAAATCGGTGTAAATGTACTTGAGATCACCTGGACAAGAATTCTTTTTTTAGTACGGGATAAACCAGTTGTTTGTGTACACAATAAGGTACGATTTGTAAACAAAGTTTCTCGTATGGGGGAAATTCTGTATGTTTATATGTTTTTTTTGTTTTACATTTATATATAAGTTTGTATATGTATCTCTATGTCTGTACTTGTTTTAATACTTATGTCGTAAAATGTAAATGGGTGTGTTATCTGTATATGTTTTTGTATGTATGTATTTGTTTAGACATTTGTGTCCTAAAAAGTAAATGTGTTTGTTATGTAATAATGTTCAACAAATTGTATGTTGCGGTTTGTTTTGACAAAAATGTTCATAATATTGTAAATAATTTGTTAGAAAGATACATAGACAAATATTATAAAACTGTGGTGACAGAATTATACTTTATATTGCTTAAAGCTCCCCCCTCCCCCGAATAAATCATGAAAAAAAATCTTCATATAAGCTCCCTGAATTCCCAGGGCCTTTGACAAAAAGACAAAAGATACCGATTATATTCATTGATTAAACAACAAAAACAGACATTTCATTTACCCAAGAGACCCATTTTGTGAAAAATACAGCGGATTTGATAAAAACAGAATTTGAAGGTATGATTTTCCGTAGTGACTTTACGTCCCAATCCGGAGGGGTAACCATATTTATAAAAAAAAGATTTGAACTCAAAAATTATTGATAGTTTTGCTGATGATGAGGGATGCACAATGTTAGTAAATGTTGAAATTAATAATACCATTCTCTCATTAGTCAACTTATATGCCCCAAATGTAAAAAAGAATAGGAATAATTATTTCAAAAAAGTAAAAACTATTATTGATAAACATAGTCTTGGTTTGTTTATAATTGGCGGAGACATGAACGAAACATTAAATACTATGGATAGAAAGACAAAAAATATAAGAAATGCTGAAAAAAAGTCAACAAATGGTCTTAAATAATTAGTAAAAAGCTACAAATTAATAGATATATGGCGAACTCTACAACCTAACTTAATTCAGTATACATAGAAAAGAAGTAACAATACAGAGGCAAGTAGAATTGACTATTTTCTGATTAGTTCAGAGCTTCGTACAATAGTAGAATCTGCAGATATAAGACCAGCGTTAATTTCTAGTACTGATCACCAGGTTATTTCATTAAAAATAAATTCAAATAACCAAAACAGAGGGAAGGGATATTTCAAAATTAATAATAGTATATTAGACGATTATGACTATCAAGACATAATTAATAAAGTAATTATTAGTTTCGAACAAAAAAGTAAGTTAAGTCAAAACTTAATACAATTGTGGGATTTAATGAAATTAGATATAAAAGAGAAAACTATTCAATTCTGCAGAAATAGGGCACAAGAAAGAAAAAATGAGTTAGAGAAACTAGAGACGAAGCTACAGGAAATTCAACAGAAAGATAATAAAAATGAAGAAATTCAAGCACTCGAAATTAAAATAAAAAATATTTATTCTTTTAAAGCTAAAGGCGCCCAAATTCGATCAAGAATAAAATGGATTGAAGAAGGGGAAAAGGGAACCAAATACTTTTTAGGGTTGGAAAATACTCGACAAACAAGAATATGTATCTTACAACTCAAAAATTCACAGATGGAGAAATAGTAACAGATCAGTGTGAAATATTAAAACTACAAAGAATGTATTATGAAAAATTATATGCTAGTACAAACCCTAATGCAGATTCAATTAAAACATATATTGAAGATTCTGTAGTGACAAATATACTCGATAAAAATGATAGTGAATCTCTAGATGGGCTTTTAACAATTGAAGAATGCACAAAATCAGTTTATCAAATGAAACTTAATAAATCCCCTGGGTTGGATGGGCTAACAGTTGAGTTCTATATAACTTTTTGGAATAAATTGAAATATTTAGCTGTAAAAACTTTTAATTATTGCTATGATATTGGACAAATTTCTGATTCTCAAAAAATTGGCCTTATTTCATTAATTTTTAGAAAAAAAGGGGGACCCAACTATCTTAGACAATTACAGACCAATAACATTACTTAATATAGACACAAAGATAATTGCATACACATTAGCTCAAAGATTAAAACCACTTTTACCAAAAATTGTACATAACAACCAAAATGGATTTATAAGGAATCGTTATATTGGATTTAACATTAGGCAGATACAAGACATTATTGATCATTCGGATAGATTTAATATAGATGGAGCAATTTTATTTTTGGACTTCTCAAAAGCCTTTGACTCTATTGAATGGAATTTTATGTTTGAATCACTTAAAAAATTTGGTATTAGAAACTCTATGTTAAGGTGGGTTGAAACCCTTTATACTGATATTAAAGCTAGCATATCCAGCAACGGATGGATCTCTAGTACCCTAAATATATATAGAGGTATTCGACAAGGATGCCCTCTTAGCTCTATTTTATTTGTATTGGCTGTAGAAATTTTAGCATGTAAGATAAGATCAGACAATAATCTGAAAGGAATTGAAATAAGACTGAACGGAAATAAACTTTCTTTAAAGATATCACAGCTAGCTGATGATACAACTTTATTTCTGAAATCTAAAACTGAAATTACTCATGCACTCACTTTAATTGAAATATTTGGATCATTATCTGGACTTATTTTAAATAGAAATAAAACAGAAGGTTTATGGTTAGGAAAACTAAAGGAAACTAAAGAGAATTTGAAAATATTGCTTGGTCAGATGTTGTAAAATGTCTTGGTGTATACTTTGGTCATAATAAATATAAATGTATTCAACTAAACTCAGAAAAACTACTTTTAAAATCAGAAAAGACAATAAAACAGTGGAAGAAAAGAAAATTATCCATGATAGGAAGAATAACTGTAGTTAAATCATTAATAATTCCAAATATAACATATGTTGCGTCTATTCTTAATATTGATAAAGAAGTACTGAACAAATTTAAAGAAATTATTTATGATTTCATATGGGACGGGAAACAAGAAAAAGTAAAAAGGTCAGTTATAAATAAAAATACAGATCAAGTTGGTCTAAAAATGTTGGATATTGATAGATCTATTGATACCATGAATTTTAAATGAATAAAACGCCTTACTGATGGTGAATTGGCAGACTGGAAGATCATACCAACTTATTACTTGAATCAGATGGGTTCAAATTATCTTGTTTTTAAGATGAATTTAGACAGCATCAAATCATTAGGTGAAACAGGCAAATTGCTTCCAAACTTTTATAAAGAAATTCTAAATGTATGGATTAAATATGGGGGTGGTAAAATAGAAAAGGTAGACAATTTTAGAACAATAAGTCAACAAATTATATGGGGGAATAGATTTATTAAAGTTGACAACAAATGCCTTTTTTATAATAATTGGATGAAAGACAATATTATTTATGTAAACGACATTTTGGATGATACAGGGAAACTTTCGGAAAATATGATTTTAAATAAACTTCAAACAAACAAAACTGGATTGGAGAATTAACCAAATTAAAAATCAGTTAACCAAAACAATGGATGAAATTATTACAATCCCATGATTCCCTAAAAGCCTTAGTGAAGTGTAAAAATAGCTTTACCTTGAAACAGAATCAAACTTGCTTTGATATACACCATAGTGATAATAAGAAACTTTACGAGTTTATAGTACTACAAAATAAAGAAAAACCTATTGGATTTAATAAATGGGTAAATGAACTAAATATTCACAACATTAATTTTCCCAAAAATACCTTAAACTTTATTTTTAATTATCTGGAAGAAAATGACCTGACAGTTTTTAGATGGAAAATACTCCATTATATTTTACCTGCAGGCACACATCTTTACGTATGGAAAATAAGAAATTCAAATTTATGTAATGTTTGTAAAGTCCCAGAGACATACAAACACTACTTTATTGATTTAGATACTTTTTAAATTTCTGGCACCAAATACATAGCCTGTTTCAAAAAGTTAACTTAGATAAACATTTAACAAAATTTGAAAATATGATTGCTGGATATAAAATAGAAGAAAAGGCTTATTATGATATTAATTACTTATTAACCATTATTCTTTTTACTTTATACAAATCCAATTTTGCATCGAACTATAAAATCGATGAAATAAATGTATATCATATGTTTATAAAAGAATTTAAATATAGGTATTTCATTCATGAACAAAGAAATATAGTTTGTAGTAGCTTACTTAGAAGAATAAATAACCTCATTTAAATAGACACAGTTAATTATATGTCTCTGATATAAATGACAATCACTCAAAATTACATTACCAAAAAGATTTGTATATCCTGGCTATTACAATAATGTAAATTTCTTAATCTGCCATTTTTATTGAAACATTGATAAGTATACTTTCTTGTCTATGATGCTTTTTTACATGGTTCAATATTCAGGATGTCTTGATACAATGCTACAGTCAGTGACTTGTTCGAGTATGTCAGAATATTACATAAATACCTCCACTCTTCAGAATATATTTAAAATTTCATTTCTTACCTTCTTTTTTATACGATTCTAGTCTATACACAAATTTCACATGTTTTTTGTGTATTCCAAAACTGTGTCATTCACGTGTGAAGGTTATCAAGGTCTATCTAAGAACCAAATTTTAAAACAATGTAACATTATA
>MJUU01069193.1:29167-40141 GCA_002080025.1 Modiolus philippinarum
AAATATATATGACAAAACGAACATTTTCTTTATTCGATATTATATCGATGCCCGCAATAATGAAACCTATTTTAATTGGACTAAAAACATTTAATTAAGGGACTTTTTCTTTATTAGATACAACATTGATACCCACAATAATGATACTTCTTGTAATTTGACTAAAACATATATACTATTCACAGATACATGTATTGATCATTCTTTTTGGATTAATTTGGGCCATTTGTTAAGTATCTTTAGATAAATTAGGTCTCAAATTTCAAGTGTACTCCTAATTTCGGGCAGTAGTTTATAACCTTAAGTCCCATCCCGTCTGTTTATCTTCATGATTCATCCCGTCCGCAACCACCCTCGGTGGAAAGGTTACTGTACGGATATAATTTATCACTCGTATAGCACGCGGTATATAATCTTTTATGTCTATTCCCTACATAACTATCTATTAGTCAGTTTGGTGGCAATTTTAGGACCAGAACGGTCACGCTAAGAGCAGACTTGACAAGAACAGACTTGGTAAGAGCAGACATTGGTAGAACGGTCAGGACTAGAACACACTTGCGTAGAACACTTACGTAGAACGGTCGTGACTAGAACAGACTTAAGTAGCAGTCATCGCTAGAACAGACTTTGCAAGAACGATCATGATTCTAGGACCAGAGCAGGCCAGCGAGGATTCTAGGACTGCTCTAAGTCTGCTCCAAGTTAACTTTGACCTGTTCTCGTGACTGCTCTCCAAGTTAACTTGGACGAGAGGTCATGTCTGAACCTCACTGTATGTAAATGCCCATGTCTACCGGTTCTTTTGACTTTTCTAGGTTAGTTGACCTACTAGGGAACTGCGGAAGGCAATGCCCACAGTAATATATCTGATGCATGTTAATCTTCACGTCTTATATTATGTTATCTAATGGTGCTCCTGACAGAGGAGGAACTTACCTTAACAAACAACATTAGCTAGTTTAGGGTTTCATTTTAATGATATTGATTATTTTCACTCTTTAAGCTTTACCTTACATTTCGTTTTATGGTCTTAAAAACATTTTGATTTGATTTGACTGAAGAGACATCCGTTGTTTCGCCTGCAGAAATTAAATTGAAAGTAATATCGAACTTATGTCAGTTAATAAAGTGAAGCAGACTTTAGAGTTTTGTTGTTTTTATTTCATACATATACTTTAATAAATGAAATATATATCTGTAGTAACCAATTTATTTACAATTAGTTATGTCACAATAGTGCAATATGTCCTATAACTAAACCGATATGTTGTTTTAATATTTCAAGTCTTTGAATTTATCAAAACTTTAGAATATCGCTTCATTGCAACAATATTTTCAAAAGTCTGTCGTATAAGTGTAAATATCATTATTATTTTTTTTTTTGGATGTTTACTTTTTAGGGATCTTATTATTTCTTATTAGTTTAGAAAGACAACAAATACAATGAATATTAAAGGGACAGACAATAAAAGGACTGGAAATTCAAAACAAATCAGACAAGCTAATTATTACATAGTTGGTAATATCTCATCGAAAAAGACAAGCGAAATTTTGAACTGGAAAACTGGATATACTGAATGGTGTGCCAAAATTCAAAAACAAAATCTCTGATATCTCTTGTCCTTGTATTCTTATAAAAATTTACTTTATTGGTATTGAGGTTATTGGATCTGTGTTGAAGACCGTACGATGACCCCTAGATGCTTTGTTTTGGGTCGTTTTAACCTGGATATGGGATGTTTTTCACGTTGATTCATGAAATAGATATCTGTAGTAACGAATTTATTTAAATTAAGTTATGTCACAATAGTGCAATATGCTACCCACAGAATGTCCCATAACTTAACTGATATATTATTTTAATATTTTTAGTACTTGAATTTTTAGGTTAACCTTAGAATGTCGGTCCATCGGAACAGTATTGTAAATAGTCTTACGTATATGGGTAAATCTTACTATTTATTTTTTTGGATGTTTACTTATTGTTAGCATCTTTTAATTTCATCAAATTAAAAAGACAACAAATACCATGAATATAAAAGGGACAGAAAATAAAAGGACTGGAAATTCAAAACAAATCAGACATATTACTTATTACACAATTGGATATAACTCATCGAAAAAGACAAACGGAATCTTGCACTGGAAAACAGGATATAGTGAATGGTGTGCCAAAAAGCAAAAACAAAATCTCTCATATACGCACTCCATACTCGGTAACTCTAGACCATACACCACGATCAAGCGACACGATGTGAACGAGAGACCCGGAACTTGCGCAATGGAAGTTTATATGAAATACATTTTTAAAAATATGCTAAGCTTATAAATGTTTTCACATAAGAAAATCAATCGTGCTTTTTATACTCTAACTGTATTTTATACAACCCGAAATAATCATTATTAGCCACAAAACGCCAAAAAACATGTAGTGACAAAAAGCGCATGTCTTTTTATTTTTTTACTAAAACCGAAAATGTGAATAGAATAGTTTTAAATTTGTATTTTAACGTATTTATGAATTTTTCACCGAAAGCCGATGGACAATTAAATTCTGTTCGTGAAGATAGAGATTGTTCATGAAACATATTTTTCAATAATTTTACAAAACAACGTGACAAAAGCAATATTTTTGCAACAATTTCACTAACCCGAAAACTTGCGAGAAAATATTATGATATGATGTATTAATGTCCTAATACTCACAATGCGCAAAAGGATATTTTCCCTTTGGCATTATGTTCCCTCAAGAAATTTATATACTAACAAACACTAATATTTATTATGATTTGCCGTAAATGCCGACTAAAACTCAAATTTGGCACACATTTGTCTACACAATGCAACAAATGATTTATACATAGTATATAATGCCATTTTGTCACAATGCTATCTAGTTGCTGTGACTCAAATTTAGTACAAATTTCCTGAAAAGATGCAACAATAAGGATATCAATAGTATAGACGTTTTCAGAAATGAGTAAATTTTGGTTATCTCCCTTGATTGCTATATGTCCGCCATTAAGAGGTAGACGGGTACCACAGACAGTACATTACTTATACTGATAAATTATTGGAAAAAAAAACCACTTCCTAGCTTTTATCATTTTACGACATGAGTTTTGTTTCATCTACATTTTAAAAAGTTTTAATTGAGCTTTGGTATTTTTTTTTTAAATTTATCATTAATTATAAAATTTATATGAATACCCAGACATATATGCTTGAAGTAAATCTTATAGCACACTTAAATATTTCACAGAGCAATCATAAAACCTGAACACCATGTGTTACTATCCCAATAAACAAGGTGTCAACCTTTCCTGTGAATATACTCTATGTTGTCCCAATTAACACAGGTACCTGTTTACCCTTTGAAATATGCAAGCTACTTTTTATTTACACAGGTACCTGTATACCCTTTGAAGTATGCAAGCTACTTTTAAATCTAGTTGAATCTGAAAAAAATCAACAAGTTTTAAAACACACTGTTTTGAAATAAGGAAACAGTTTATTTAAAAATAGATTTTCGATAAAAAAAAAGAAATAATCGAAGAACAAGACGCACAAAAAACAGTTTTGTACATGTAATTTGTATAGCTAAGTTTACCTGTCTTAAAATATTCGCTTCAAACACATAATCTCAAAAGAACTATAATCGGAAAATGGAAAATACTATGCGAATTTCGCGGATGTAATATGGCAAAGTGGAATATCAAACAACGTCAGAACACCTTTTTTGAATGTGTATTGCACGTTTTTTTACGTGAAAAAGGCGTACTTTAAAAATACCCGACAACTCTGATACAATGTAATTGTAAAAATTTGAAGCTTACGGGAATAATAAATAAAATGAGCTTGTTGAGCGCAACCTCATTTAATTTACTACTACAAATTTTAACCCCTTAAAAAACCCTCAAAAGACCTAAAATAACATAGTGTTTATTGTAAAACTACAAAAAAAAGCACAAAAATCCCTTTATTTTTTTAACCCTAAAAAAAAATAGACGCAAAAACACCCCCCAAAATACAGTCCTTGCTTCAGTAGCCGTTACTAAAAGAGCGATCATTAAGCGATCCGTCAGCCGTCAACGATCAGTCATCGATCAGTGATCGATCAGTCAACAATCCGTCAAAGTCTGACGGATATGAAAAGTAATTCACGTATTTGACGGATACAATACGTATATTACGTGACTGACGGATGACTGATCGGTCCTATCCGTAAATGACTGATTGATAGCCTTACGTCATCTTTCAAGTTAATACATTTTGCGAAATGATAATTTCGTTTCATTTAGAACTGAAATATATAAAAAAAAAAATATTATAAAACCCTAGGTATATTTAATCCATACGTTAAGGTTAATATTATATTTACGTGATGTTTCTGTTTGTACGTTAGGGAATGCACAGTATATAATACAGTTTGCTCGAATGCATTAAAATTTGGAAGCACATCTGATTTGACCAATCGTCGAAAATAGACAAATTCAATTTAAAAAAAAAACAATATTAAAATAATTTATACAAGTGGTTTAAAGTTAATTGTTAGACAATAACTGGAATGCAACTAAGAGCGAAACAAAAGTGGAATGACAAAGAAAAAAAAACATACACGAAAGACTGGGAAATCCTTCTTTTCAAACACTGAATATGCTAAAATTCATTTAAATTGTGATTCATGAAATAAAAAAATCTTCGACAGGAATATGATGAATAAAATTTTCAAAAAACTAAATTGTTTAGGTCATTTTTATAGACAGAGTTTAAACCACAGACTAAAAATCTAACTTTTCAAGCCTTAAATATGTTTAAATTTATTAAAATTGTGTTTCGCAAAAGATAAAACTTCTTTGAAAGGATATGATGAATAAAATTTTAAAAATATTTCAATTGTTTTTGGTCATTTCTATAGACAGCGTTTAAACCGCACACTAAGAATCTGACTTTCAACCCTTATGTATGCTAAAATTCATTAAAATTGTGTTTCGCAAAATAAAAAACTCCTTCGAAAGGATATGATTAAAAAATTTTTGAAGAAATTTAAATTGTTTTGGCAATTTTTATAGACTGAGTTTAAACCGCAGACTATGCATCTAACTTTTCAACCCTTAAACATGCTAAAATACATTTAAATTGTGATTCACAAAATAAAAAAACTCCTTCAAAAGGATTGTATGAAGTTTAATTTCTAAAAAACTGAATTCTTTTGGTCATTTTTAAAGATTGAGTGTAAACCGCACACCAAAAATCTGATCTTTCAACCTAAAAGAATGCTTAATTTCATTAAAATTGTGTTTCGCAAATATAAAACTCATTCGAAAGGATATGATGAATAAAATTTTCAAAAATATTTAAATTGTTTTGGTTATTTTCATAGACAGAGTTTAAACCGCGCTCTTAAAATCTAACTTTTCAAGCCTTAAATATGTTAAATTAATTAAAATTCGGTTTCGCAAAGGATAAAACTCCTTCGAAAGGATATGATGAAGGAAATTTTTAAAATATTTCAATTGTTTTGGTCATTTTTATAGACAGAGTTTAAACCACTTTCTAAAAATCTAACTTTTCAAGCCTTAAATATGTGAACATTCAATAAAATTGGGTTTCACAAAAGATAAAACTCCTTCAAAAGGATATGATGAACAAAATTTTCAAGAAATTTAAATTGTTTTGACAATTTTTATAAACTGAGTTTAAACTGCAGACTATGCATCTAACTTTTCAACCCTTAAACATGCTAAAATTCATTAAAATTGTGTTTCGTAAAATATAAAACTCCTTCGAAAGGCTATGATGAATAGAATATTCAAAAAATTTAAATTCTTTTGGTCATTTCTACAGACTGAATTTAATCAGCAGACTTAAAATCTGACTTTTCAAACTGAAATATGCGGAAAATTGTAAAAATTGTGTTTCCCAAAAGATAAAACTCCTTCAAAAGGATATGATGAGTAAAATTTTCAAAAATATTTAAATTGTTTTGGTCATTTTTATAGACAGAGTTTAAACCGCACTCTAAAAATCTAACTTTTCAAGCCTTAAATATGTTAAATAAATTAAAATTGGGTTTCGCAAAGGATAAAACTCCTTCGAAAGGATATGATAAATTAAATTTTCAAAATATTTCAATTGTTTTGGTTATTTTTATAGACAGAGTTTAAACCACACTCTAAAAATCTAACTTTTCAAGCCTTAAATATGTGAAAATTCATTAAAATTGTGTTTCACAAAAGATAAGTTGAATAGAATATTCAAGAAATTTAAATTGTTTTGTCAATTTTTATCAACTGAGTTTAAACCGCAGACTATGCATCTAACTTTTCAACCCTTAAACATGCTAAAATTCATTAAAATTGTGATTCGTAAAATAAAAAACTCCTTCAAAAGGATTGTACGAAATAAAATTAAAAAAAAAACTGAATTATTTTGGTCATTTTTAAAGATTGAGTTTAAACCGCACATCAACAATCATGTTTTTTCAACCTAAAAGAATGCTTTAATTCATTAAACTTGTGCTTCGCAAAATATAAAACTCTTCCGAAAGGATATGATGAATAAAATTTTCAAAAAATTTCAATGTTTTGTTCATTTCTACAGACTGAGTTCAAACCGCAGACTAAAAATTTAACTTTTCAGGCCTTGAAAATGTTAAAATTCATTAAAATTGTGTTTCGCAAAAGATAAAACTCCTTTGAAAGGATATGATGAATAAAATTTTAAAAATATTTCAATTGTTTTGGTAATTTTATAGACAGAGTTTAAACCGCACACCAAGAATCTGACTTTTCAACCCTTAAGTATGCTAAAATTCATTGAAATTGTGTGTTGCAAAATAAAAAAAATCCTTCGAAAGGATATAATGAATAAAATTTTTAAAATTTTAAATTGTTTTGGCAATTTTTATAGACTGAGTTTAAACCGCACACCAAAATCTAACTTGTCAACCCTTACATATGCTCATATTTATTTAAATTGTTATTCGCAAAATAAAAAACTTCTTTGAAAGGATTGTATGAAGTAAAATTTTCAAAAAAAATTAAATTGCTTTGGTCATTTCCATAGACAAATTTTAAACCGCACTCTAAAAATCTAACTTTTCAAGCCTTAAATAGGTTAAAATTAATTAGAATTGAGTTTCGACAAAGTTAAACTCCTTCGAAAGGATATGATGAATAAAGTTTTCAAAATATTTAAATTGTTTTGGTCATTTTTATAGACAGACTTTAAACCGCACACTAAAATCTAACTTTTGAAGACTTAAATATGTCAAAATTCATTAAAATTATGTTGTGCAAAATATAAAACATCTTTGAAAGAATATGATGAATAAAATTTGCAAAAAAATATTGTTTTCGTTATTTGCAAAGATCGAGTCTTAAACGCAGACTTGTATTATGCAGTTTAGATATCCAGTTCTCATTCACAAATACATGTAAATGATTTAAATTGAAACAAAATACAGCATTCGTAATTCAACCAAACCGTTTCTTTATATTCGAAAAAGATGTATCTAACAATTTGGAAACACACGAGAATAATATTATGTTTATTCGTTTTGCCTTAAAATTCCAAATATTTACGTATCCGTCATACGNCCTTTTAAATCTTTTATTTTATAAGTAATAGGGTTTGTATTTAAAACTTTTTCAATTACAAATATTTCTTTTGTCCATCGAGTTGTATATCCCTTTTCAAAATGACCTTTCTTTTTTGTAATTCTCACACGATCACCGACTTTGAATTTAGGTTTTTTAATTTTTTCTTCTTTTTCTTGATATAATTTTTATATACTCTTGATTGATTTTTGGATTTACTCGCTTCAACCGGTGTCATTTTAATTGAAGAATGTACTGTATTGTTATAGTTTTTAACTAATCTATCCAACACATCATAATATTTAAAAGTTCCAAAGGCTGTAAAATATCTATACATATGTTGTTTCATCGTTCCTATCCAGCGTTCAACTACACTAGATTTTTCTTCATTCTCAGTTGAATATAACTTTATGTTATTATCTTTTAACAATTCTTTTACTTGCCTATTATAAAATTCTGATCCTTTATCTGACCACACAAAGGAAGGTTTTCTTTCTTTAAATAATGTTTTAAATGCTTCACTTACCGTTACTCTTGTTTTATTTTTCAACGGAATTAACCAACCATATTTACTAAATACATCTATAACTGCTAATAAGTATTTATAATGTTTATTTTGTTTTGAATATTTTTGCATATCTACTAAATCAACTGCCCATGTCTGATGAACAGAATGAACATAAACACGTCTTTTAGGAAAAACATTTACAACTCTACGATGTAATTCATCTGCTAATCTATTTGTTAGATTTGTAAACACCATTTTAAATAAATAAAAATTCTTTTTAAAAAAATGACAGAAGAAAAAATCTGTATAAAATGTAATGAATATAAAACATATAATAATTATTATAAAGATTCTAAAGCATATGATGGATTAAAAGCAAAATGTAAACAATGTTTATACCTTGTTAGAAGAAATCATCGAGAAAGAAATAAAAAAATATAAACAAGCTTATAATGAATTTATAGAAAGAAATCCTAATTATCAAAAGAATTATTATTTAAAAAATAAAATTATTAAAAATCATAATTAAAAATCTATTTTATAAAAATGGCCAGTAAAAAAATCAAAACATTTAAAGATCTTATTACTGAAATCGATATTGATGATATAGAAGAAGATGACATAGATAAATATATAAAATTATTAAAAAATAAGATAGCTATTAATTATTTTCCTGTAAAAATAAAAGTGATAATAACAAGTGAATTTTCAACACCTATGTCATTTGATATAATAGAAAGTCATTATTCTCATCCTATTCAATATATCCTAACACAAAATAATATATCTAAATTCTATAAAACTTTAATACATAAATTTAAAGCTTGGATAGATGAATTTCAAGAAAAAAAATCTGGTTTTGTTTTCAGAAATATTAAAAGTGTAAAAGTAAAACAATATAAATATGATTATCAAAAAGCTTCATCTTATATTCCTCTTCAATTTAAATCAAGAAACATTATCAATGTTCAAAATAAAAATGACAACAAATGTTTCTTATGGTCTATATTAGCAAAGTTATATCCTGCTAATAAAGACAAACAAAGAGTATCTAAATATAAAGAATATGAAAATAAAATTAACATGAAAGGAATTGAATATCCTGTAGCAATTAAAGATATTTCGAAAGTAGAGAAACAAAATAATTTAAGTATAAATGTATTTGAGTTAAAAAACCAAGCAAAAAAAGAATCTTTAACTCCATTTAGAACCTCAAACGTAGAAAGTAAAAATGTAGTTGATCTTTTATACATTGAAAATAATGGAAATACTCATTATTGTTTAATTAAAGATTTAGATAGTTTCAAGTATGATAAGAATAATCATAAATTATTTACATGTAGAAATTGTATGAAAGGATTTCAAAGAGAAGAAACACTTAAAGAACATAAAGAAGAATGTTATAATCACGAATGTTGTAATGTTATAACGCCTGAAGCAGGAAAAAAATATTCTTAGATTTCAAAATCATCATTTTAAAAATAAACTACCATTTGTTATCTATTCTGATTTTGAATCAGATAATATTCCAATATTCTACAACTCAACCAAATCCAGATAAATCATATACAAATCCAATACGAAAACAAAAACCTAATAGTTATGGTATTTACGTTCATTCGGATTATCCAGAAATATTTGTATCACAATACTTTTCTTATGTTGGTAATGATGCAGCAGAAAAATATGTAAAAAAAGTTATACAAATATTTAAAAAAATAAATTAAAAGATTTACCTTAATGAGAGGAAAGAGCCAATATTAAATAAGAATGAAGAAGAAAAATTTCAAGAAGCAACTAAATGTTATATTTGTGAAAAAGAATTTGAAAAAAATAATAAAGTAAGAGAAGATAATCATCTTTCAGGGAAATATAGAGGAGCATCTTGTCAGTCTTGTAACACAAAAGAAGGTAAAGCAACGAAATTAATACCTGTATTTTTTCATAACGGGTCAAATTACGACTTCCATTTTATAATTGAAGAACTTATGAAATACGAAAACGATTATGATAAAGTGAAACTTCTCTCAAAGAATTCAGAAGAATATATTTCTATAGAATACAGTTCATGTTATAAAAAAATTAAGATTCCTAGATTCATATAGATTTACTCAAAAAAAATTAGCAGATATTGCTAAATCAATGGATAAATTTCCTATTTTAGAAAAAGGATTTAAAGGTAATACAAATCTTTTAAAACAAAAAGGATATTATCCATATGAATATATTGATTCTATAGAAAAAATTGAAGATAAAAAATTGCCAGATATTAAAGAATTTTATTCAACATTAAACCAAGAAACAATTACAGAAAAAGAGTATGAACATACACAAAAAGTTTGGGAACATTATAACTGTAAAACTGTATTAGATTATCATAATTTATATCTTAAAACAGATGTTCTTATCGTAGCAGACGCTTTTGAAAATTTAAGAAAATTCTTTATAGAACATCATGAAATAGACCCCTGTTATTGTTATTCTGCCCCCGGTTTGACATGGCAATGTGGTTTAAAATATACAAAAATAAAACTAGAATTATAAACTGATTATGATATGTTATTAATGTTTGAAAAGGGTATAAGAGGAGGATTTTCTGGTGTTCTAGGACCAAGACATGTAAAAGCATTTAATAAATATACTACTAACTATGATAATGGAAATACAATAATAGATAAAAATGAAATGAAAGAATGTTTAGAAATATTAAAGAATGGAGGAAACTTAAATGATTTTTTATTAGAAAAATATTTACTATATCTTGATGCAAATAATTTATATGGTTGGGCAATGTCACAAAAATTACCCACAAAATATTTTAAATGGGAAAAGGATCCTGAGTACTATAAAAATATTCCAAAA